>UCQR01075601.1:4411-16916 GCA_900474235.1 Cecidostiba semifascia | reverse complement strand
ACACACACACACACACACACACACACAATCAACGCAGAAAATATTAATAATCACAGCTGAGTATCGCAACAATAAAAACTGCAAGAAATAGAGAAGAATGTCCGTCTACGTCACACATCGTCATCGGCACTGCATATACAGATGACACGCAGCGATTGCGAAACTCGTCAGCGGTGCGCGTTATCTCATACAATCCTTATATACGTTTCTCTCTTCGCGGCACCGTTACAAACGGAAGCAGATCTCTTTATATACAGCTATATATACCTATATACAACTGTGTAGACACTATAAAAGACTCGCGGGAGTCAATTGGCGGTCTAGGTTACGTCGCGTAGATACATTATACGCGAGAGGAACGGAACTCAGCTTATACGTTATGAAATTCGCTTGGAGGCAGTAGTGTAGGCTTTTAAGGACTCGATCGGTGTATTAAACGCAGATAGTTTATTTTAATATATAATTTTGCGATTAGTCCTAAATTGAAATTATATTCTATGCAGATACAATATAAATGTGTCATTTTGCAGCTTCAGAGTTCAATGAAACCTGTCGCATAACTTAATCGTTGTCTGAAAAAAAAAATGTATATAATTGCAATCCTCTTTTATCATCATCAGTTATATTTATAGACATCAGCCCGTCGGATATGTCACTGACACCGCGCGCACGCGTCATTATATACACGGCTTGCATAAACCTGTATAACGACTGCAACGAAAGAACACCATTCAACAGCGGAGAAAAAAATTCAAGCGCAATAATTGTTCACGCTGTATGTAAATTGAGGCTCTCTGCTCTCAAAATAATATGTATTACAGAGGCAAGTCGAAGATCGACGAGTGTATATATACATAAACGTGAGCAACTGCAAGAGAGCGTATAGGTCAGTGACGTCGATTGCGAAAAGAGAGACACACGCCGGCATGGTCGCGCGAGAGAAGCTCATTATTATACCTGTCCTTTCGCTCGGCGCCGATTTCGCTGAAAACTTTGGCTTCGGGCGACAAAGGTCAAGGGCTGTGTGTGTGTGTGTGTGTGTGTAACTTTGCGCTTCGGGCTCTTTAAGAGTTGGTGCAATCGTGGGCTTCCGCGTGTTTTCGACTGGTTTGCTCTTGTGTGGAATGTCTTCCTGACAACGAAAAAAATTTCGCAGCCGACGTGAGTGTGTTGTGAAAATTTTGAAAAATGAATTGGTTGTTCGCATAATTTATGAAAAGAAAGAAATGTCGCGCAATCGAACGCAACGAGATTGAAAACACAGCAGTGCATTGGCTTCCCGCATTGCTATCAAGCATCGGATCGTCGAGATAAGGTTATTTCCCTCTGACCGATAGAGAGCTAGCCTCTGAATTCAAGTCGAGTGTATATAATGTGTGCGAGCACCGCTCCCCTGTTGATCCTTTGACTCAGTGCATGATGCCGACGACGTTTATTATTATCTGTCTCTGTCTAGCCGCTACTTTTATCTCGAGAACCGATGGCAAACATATGGCCAATTAGACGTATGAAAAATTAAAATTAGGTAACGTATGTATATACAACGCGTCTTTTTAGACAGTATTTTATACGTTATTACAACAGTTAATTCCAATTTGCGTACTATCATTATACAAGAAACACTCTATACTCAACAACAGCCGAGTCACAATAAAAAGCTACAACAAAAAAACAAAGCGGCGCACAGCCGAAAGTCGCAAAGCCAGAACACATCACGGGTATACCTCATATAACTAAGCGCACGAAAAAAAGGCCGAAAGAAGAAGAAGAGCAACAGCAGCAGCCGAAAAAAAGGCCAGAGCTTACCAGGAAACCAGATAGGACACGACGAGCCCTCCTCTATATAGTTTTATTAGCCTCTACTCAAGACAGGGCGTCGACCTTTTCTCTTTCTTTCTCTCTCTCTCTCTCGTCGGTCCTATACTACTATACCTATATACGTGTTTCAGGCCACATCGCGTCTATACACCGTAGCCGCCAACAAAGGACCCACAAAAGGGATCTCAGGAGATGCCGACGCTCTGTATATGCTGTATACCTGTATATTATGGTGGCAATGCCCTTTTTCGTGGGATGATGACGGGCTTTTGCCTTCTTCCGCGTTTTTACGACGGGGCAATCCCTTTTTGAAATTGATGTGGGATCTACTCTCGCGGAGTTCGCTATAGCTGCGATACTATTATGTAAATAACGCGTAATAAATATCGTTTTGAAGGCGTGGAATTATATCGGAGGGTCAAAATAAATTCAATCGCGGCGTCGCGTATATATATATATTTCATTCTTGTTTTAAAATATATATATTATCTCTCGTGACGTCTAATAAAGTCAGGCTATTTTTGTAATCGTATACTTTTGCAGCGTTATTGTTTCTAAAAATGTAAAATTACGTAACTTTGTAATTTACATAACAATCGTTTATCTATACATCGGCGGAAACAATCGCGATATCCTTGTGCAAATGTCAAGGAATTCACACATCAAGATCAATACCGCGTTCCGCTATCTCGCATCGAGAGAGATTCTCAATATTAGCACAATCGTTAATTATCATCAAGCAGTGTTCCACACCTCCGAGCAAATATACTATTAATAAACAAATAACAGGCTATAGTCATCATCATCCAGGAAAAACAAACACACAATCTCGCTCTCGGCAAACTGCACCTGCGCACAGAAGTCATTGCCACCAACGACGACGACGACGACTCGTGTATTATATCACACACGAGCCGCAGAACAAGAAACATATGAAACAAAAAGAAAAAGAAAAAAACGGCGCATCAGCTTCGTAGAAGAGTCAACGCTTTCGGAAAAATGCAGCTAATACGGAAAAGGCGTCGAATAAAAGTGCGCGACTAAGCTATATAAGTCGCTCTTAGGGTCGTTGGCCCCCAACTTCGGAAGGAAGAAGAAGAAGAAGAAGAAAAAGAAGGAGAAGAAGAAGAAGAGGAGTCGGCCGTACAGACCCGACAAAAAAGAGGAGAGCAGAACGACGACGGAGCGAGATAGGAGAGAAAAAAAAAACACGTAGAAGGGGGCCGTGATGTGTATCGTCTCACCTGCACCAAATTCCTAGCTGTCCAAGAGCCGCCGGTCGTCGACCCCTACTGATGCATCGCACGCCCACCGACATTTTATATACGAGCTGCATTAGATATGCGTTGAGCGAGGTGTGCTGTGTGTATGATTCTTGGATTAATCCTTTTGGTATTATATACAGGTGAGCTTATTACGCGGTATAGTCGCATGTGTTCTTCGTGGAATCGAAGATTGGGATCTTTGGGAGATTTGAATTTTTCTTTTTGGGCATATATGCGGTGTTTTGAATTTTGATGCAAAGGTGCTTGTGTTTGAACGATTTAATAAATAGTTTTCTGAATAAAAGATACTTTGTAATAATTTTTACTGTGTATAACGCGATGTTGATATAGTGTCTGCAGACAGTCGGTTTTATTACAATAGAGAAAACATTGTTATCGCGATAGAGCCACATTTATATGATTCGAAAGATAAATATGTACTCTAAAATATATCGAAACATCTATTATCACTATTTTAGAAGGAACTTTACTGAAATACGCTGGTATCAATTTAATCTGTTTAAACGAACTTTACAGCTCAGCGATTTTGTAAAATTAGCTCTCAAAAAGCGTTTTAAAATTTATCCGATTGTAAAACAAATTTCTCATGCCCGCATATATAGTTGAAGAATTATCGTAAATTTAGTGCTGCATATATTTGGCTAATTAATTAAACAGCCGAAACTCGTTAAGTCAATAATAATACCAGCAATAACAATTTTCAATCAAAGCGATTTTTCAGTCCCTAAACAGATTTACGTAACCTTTTTTTATAATCAGGCCCAAGTACTTTAGGCAACACACACACGCTAATCAGAAAGGCCAAATTATGTTATATAATGCATCGATATTATATAATCGAGATAATAACGTGCTTTCTGTTAATCGATTTTCCATCACGAAATTTTGTTTCCCGACTGTTTATCACTAGGAGATACTATTTCACACTGACGTAACGACATTGTGAAGACCCGAATTTCATATACTCTCGCATCAATTTCTTTTTCCCTTATTATCCAATAAAAATTGAATTCACCGCACATATTTTTATTATATACTTTTTGTTCAATTTCAAATTTTATTAAAGAAAGTATTTTTAAAAAAGTCGTCCGACTGTAAAACGCACGCAGCCATATTATAAAATTGTAACTAGTCAGGTGCGAGGGGGTCAAGGGACTCTGAGCGCCAGCGAAACAGGTATACGATTCCGGGGGGCTGGCTATACCTTTCCAGCTCATCGCGTCTACACACATATACACATCACACAAAAAGCGCCAATGAAGAAAGAAAGAAAGAGAGAGAGAACTTCCTAGCTAAGCTGTATTATTATTATAAGCTGCACAGGGTGAGTGTCCTTAGCTCACGTGACGAAGCACGTGGCGATCGAGTCCGACCTCCCCCACCTGTTCGTAGAATCGAAATCGTATTTTTTTTTCATATTTTTTGCAGCGATGGAAAAGAATAAGAAGACAGTTGTTAGATATATAGTCAGTCGAATATATGGCGTTCGATTTACATGTGTATAATCGTGATGATTTCGAGTTCTGCACGTATATTGTGCAACTGTATTTATATGTACATAGGGACGAGTCTATGCCAGGAGTAATTAAGTTTTATGTATCAGCGTTAGTTTGAATACACACAAAACGACGACGTTAAATTAATTGAAAAAAAAAAATCGTTAATTATAAACATACAAAGTCTCGATGAAGAAAGACGGCATGGAAAAGTTCATCGCATCGTTACATCACATTACGTACAAGTCGCGTATACATATATATTACAAGCGGAAACTGAAGAATCGTCTCGAGGAAAAGAGTATACAAGTACGAGGAATCTCCGGTGCATCTGATGTCACACACACACACATATACATCAGAGTCGCTCGTGTGTGTATATATAGATGTATCATTGCATAATTGACAACAATGGATGCTGAAGGTCGAGAGAGCTATTTGCGTTCGACAGAAATCCCACACAAGAAAGTATATAATATTAATAGCGTCGTCGGTTTTATATTGTCTCTCTCTCTCTCTCTCTCTCTCTCTCTTTCGTTTTTTGTATTATACACGCCGTGTACAATATATGCAAAAATTATAACTCCTTCTTTAATTAATCGCGCGGAATAAATTAGCATGTATAATGATATGACGTATATTCCACATCTCCGGCATCAATGCATTCGGTCGCCTTTACGAGCATCAGGGAAAATCTTTACGATCTCGTGGATTTATACTTTCACTGCGAAAAGAAAACACAAAGGGCTATTCGCGGCTTCCGCGGCGATGAGATTTAAAAAAAAAAATGTTCTTAACGTGTATACTTTTAATTTAAAATCGTATATTATACCTAAAATATTGCTCTGAAAAACCACGCTATAATAATATCTTCATCTTCGATCTAAAACGATCGCGCTATTATAAAGTTTCATACATAGGAGTAAGCCGAAAGTTATGGGATCCATTATCATCGGTTTCGCTCCATAAAGACGTCATAAACTCCTGTCGTATAATATACCTATACCAGTAGAGAGGAAGCAGTGAGAATAAAATTTACCGACTATATATACAACAGAGGCTACATGCATGCAGCGCAGCATTATAACAATCCGGAAACAAGAACATCACAAAAACACGTCACCCAGTTGAGATCGGCATATAGCTGCGCACACATGCGTGTATTTGCCTTATCTCTATTATATACTCTCTCACTCCGCATCGTCGCAAGAGAAATTCTACCGATCCTAGATTATACCTATATATATGTATGTACACGTACAAGCGAGAGAGCTGCACCGTTATAAGGTTCGGGGCAGCGCTCTTGACGCCAAGGATTACACGACCGGTTTGCGTTTGATATTCTCGCAGAGAGCTTTTATACACGTCATATATATGCATCAGCAGCAGTATACCGGCACCGTTGTGCGCGTGTTAATAACAAAGTACACAAAAAGACATTGTGTGTGATATGCGAGAGGTTCGAAAAGGGAGAAATGAAAGTTTGAAAGGCTCTCTGACACGGGAGGCTGCATCGGAGAGCTATCTCTCGGACTTGTATTGAAGGAGGTAATTAAACCCCGCGGCTTTTATGATATATATTTTCGACGCTTTTGTTCCTATGCCGCTGCAGCTTAAACTCCGGTATGTTAAAAGCTTATATATTGAATGACTTATTACTTTTCGATCATTGTCGGACTCTATATTATATTGATTGCCAAAAGAATGCATTATCCTGCATCAGAGAGCGATGTATCGAGACCTTTTTATCAAAATTCAGCAGTTATATTATATCGTAGACCCTTAAATTCTCCCACAAAACACATCATATTCCATATCAAATCAATCACTATAACTCTCTATACTCTTCCCATCACACGTGCTCGGAATACCTACACCTATACACCTCACAAACAAAAAGAAAAAATTTCACGATGCAAAGTACACGACTCGCTCCGTTTTTACTACACCTCCTCAACGGCGCGCTGCACAAACAAAAAAAAAAAAAAAAAAGACGCGCGCGCGCGCTTGGCGAACGAGAAAATCAACATTAACATGCGCGCCGCAGCGAAGTGAGAGGAAAGTTGCCTCGCCAAAAGCCGAGTAGCCTCGTGCTCACACACACACACACACACACATATATACACTCGACGATCTAGTCGGCGCGATGTTGCATAATACCGCGGGACGACGCAGCACATACTTGTACAGCGAGCAATGCATAAATAACTTTTGTCGGCCGACGCCGCCGCCGAGGTGGAGAGGCTCTCGAAAAGGGAAAGCGACTACCAGAATATATTTTGTACGACTAATTTGCTGCGTGCGAGCACGATTTCTTATGATGATCGGTAGCTATATATACGATGCTTCTTGAGATTTTTAAGAGTAATATATACGTGATGGTGCCTGCAGTGAAGGTGTCCTGTATATATGCTACTGTGTGCGTGTACGGGTTTTATCTAATATCTGCAGTAGTATATGTTGGATGATTTTTTTACTCTGTATATATACGTTTTGGAAATTTTCCTTTTCAGCGGATTATATATTATAAATTCAGAAGAAAAAGTGGTTCTTTTACTTCCAGAATACGATCTCACAGCGTTAAGCTTTATGTATATCAGGTAGCGTGTTATATTATGCTTTCAGCGACGGAAACAAATGATTGACCCAGTTATTAACGTAATCACAGTGTAGGCGCGCGCGCGCGCGCCCGAGAGAGTCGAGATTTCAGGTTTTGTTAAACAGGTATTTGTTTTCATATTATTGTGCCGATCTTTTAAAGTGTCCGCACTAAATGCTACAGCGCTGAGTAAACCGTGACTAATGTTCACGCGTTTATATGTATAAATGGGTGTCTTTTATTTTTTAATTCGAAAAAAATCTGTATGTTTACACGTGATGCAATGTTGGAGGAATTTTGAAAAATTCTAGTTTTATTATATTACGTGCAGTAATTTTTGTACGAATTGGAAAAATTCTGTAAAAGTGTGTAACGAAGCAGCGATGAAAACAGCTCTAGTAAATTACTGCAGCCGCGATAAATCACATAATATGCGAGTTACCCGCGATTATGATATAAAGTTTATTCCCTTTCGACCGACATAAAACTTGCCTATGTGGGTATAATATAAACGTGTACGTATACGTTGACAGGAGCAGCAACCGAAATAATCTTATTAAAATTCTGCCTGATACGACGCTAAATCGCCGACAGTAATACGATTGCTTTCCAATTAACTTTGCTATATAATGCAATATACAAAACGACTCGAAATAGAGAAAAAAAAAATAAATTAATCGCCGACGCACTTTCGAAGCCAAAGCATTATAATGTATCCCTTCACGCTCTAGCGCCATACGTAATTCAGCGAGCATCGCCGCGCGTATTATGAAATTTTCGAGGCGCGTGAGAGCCACTGCCGAGGCTTCCTAAACAATGCTTTGGCTCACTTTCACTTCTGCTCGCTGCTGCTCCCCCCCGCGAGAGAAGCGTGTCTCTCGCGACCGACCGACACGAGGCCCCGCACAGAGAGAGAGAGACTGTGTACGTACGTGTAGTCTGCGTAGTATACTCGTATGTATATAGCACACGTGTACTTGCACGGTGGAGGATCTCGTTGTGTTCGTTTCAATGTTGATGCGTATGCGAGGCTGATCGTTTAAAGAGATTTTATTCGTTCTTATGCCAGATGCAGTGTATATTAAATTTTTGCTTTTTTTATTTGAAAAAGGTATATCGAAAATTTGGTAACCGAAGCTGTCATCCGTGTTTGTACAAAAAAAAACTATTTTTGGAGGTTCTCTACGAAGCTGGGACTCTTTGATGGCTTAGCACCGGTGCGCTAATGAAAAAACGCTTGTGCGGTGAACGAGAATAATATTTGAGAGAATGTTTCTGTACAATATTAATAATTTGCAGGCGTAATAGAAGTGCAGTCTTCTCTCCTTAAAAATGTGCGATTGGCAGCTGCCTTTAAAAATTTAGAAATTTATATCGTTGTTTAACAAATGACAATTAATTTATTTCTGCAAAGTTATATGTTATTACTATAAAAAATTCAATTATATATTTTGTAATATTAGTTTGAACAATAATGTCTTGACATTATATTTCAAATTATTACTTAAAAACATTATACTGTATTATACCTAATTTTAAAAAAATTCCACTATATACAGCAGTTCAATACATGAGAACAAAATCACGAACCGTCAACAAAAAACCAAACAACTCTCCAACATCAGCGCAATAGAAAAAGCCGCTTTCAGATCAAAAGATCGACAAGCGCACCGCGCGCGCACAACCAACCGATCTTCTCTAATGAAAACGGCATATAATTTGTAAAGCATCCGCAGAAACAAATACCCTCAACTAACGCGTACACGTGTACATACGTCGAAAGCACTATTAACTTGGCACATACCTATATCTCTCGGCATAAATGTGATGCACCACACTATAGCACACCGCTGACTCAATATATCGATGCTTCTTTCTCTCGATCGATCAATCACAGTCGAAGCCGATCGCGAACAATGACGAGATTCACGCCTCTCCTGCAATTCTCCCTCAAGAGTAATAAACGCATTATAAAACGCGCGTCTGACCATTGACGGGGAGGCGTATATATATACAACGTCGATCGATCGATTGTACATTGAGAAGCTCGAGAGAGAAAAAGAAGCTTTAACGAGACAGAGATATAGGCTGTAAATTTCAAAAGCCTATACAGTAGAGAGTATACTAAAAAGGCCAATTTAGGGGAGTCCGGAGATGAAATTCGAGAAGTTGTGTATATTGTATGCGTGAGTGTAGTGTAAAGCGACGGCTAATTAATCACCTAGTGATGGTTAATCGATTGTTCGCCATCGCGAGTGAGACACGTCGATATTGTTTCCTTAGCGAGAAGAGTTATGGGGGAATAATGTGCCGTGTATGCTTGTGTTACATGATGGGGGGATTGATGCTGTTGAACCGCGGCGCTCTCGACTTATATGTATATATACAGCATTTTGTAGATTAAATAATGTTGTAACTTGACTGACTTATGGCCGATAGATGTAGCCCGCGCCTTTTGGTTTTTCATTCAATCTTTTTAGCCGGGTTTTCTTATTAGCGAGCGCGAGAGCTGCCCAGGATAATTGTGCCGCGTGATTTAAGGTTATATGCATTTGGATCGAATTCGTTACGTAACCGGTGGCTGAGAGGCGTATATATATATGTATATGTAAGGTATATGGCGGGATATAGGCTAGTAAAATTTTAGAGCTATTTTCAGTATATACGTGCAGTATATGTAAGGGAATTTATTTATAGGAGATGGATAACGTAATAATTTTCGACTGTACCACTTTCTTGACGTCGGCGCGGGTATAGGGTGAAAAATGTTCTTATTGATGATTCGCTGGTATAGGTATACTGATAGTGTTTACTATCATTATATCAGAACGATAATTAATGGACGTATGTATATGTAAATAAAATAATAAAACTATACACACACACACACTGCACACGTACGTTGAATAATTTATTACAACCGTAATCTAATTTCATAACATTATAACTAATCGTTCGCGTCAGACCCAAAGACCCACATTCAAAATAATCGTTTATAATATAAGTTATAGTATATGAGTATTTGCTTTTTTTTACCGGGCAGCTGCGAACAGGTAACTTTGTTTACCGATGGTGTTGAATAAAATAAAATAAATAAATAAATAATTTGTAAAACCGTCGCAGACGTGTACACGAACGTTTAACGACGATCGAATAAAGAAAAAGAAGAAAAAAGTCAAGCGCACGCCACCGACAGATACAATGTTTCCTTTCTTTCGTATATACAAGTTGCGCATCTGATATGGATTTGCATGCGCGCAATTAACGACTGTAGCACTATTAACCTCCGGAGTATTAATATTCATTGTGTATTATGTGCAATGAAAGAGTGGGTATATAAAAGCGCCGCTTATTGAAATAAGCAGATGGAACAGGAACGAGCTCTGATCGGCCGCTGTATAGATTATATATACTGACGACCGAAATTGGAATTCTTTGTGCGAACTGGATGAATGAATGAATGAATTTTGAAAGGAGGAAATCTTCCAGAAGAACTGTATATTCGTATAATATACGCGCGCTTTTTTTTTTTACTTCTTTATACATATAATTGAATACATTAATCAATCGTATGGAATTTAAAAGTGACGATAAATTAAATTTACATTTTCTTCTTTTAAACCTAAGATTTTAATAATAATACACTACACGACATTTCGGCAGTGCATTCACGCGACACACTATAATATACTCGAATGCATTATTGCCTAATTTTCGCGCGCGATTTGCATGGAGCCCCTTTTGTAGGAACGAATTAGCCTAACGTCGCACGACGCCTGGGAAAATTGCAAAAGCAACTTTTGTCGCCGCCCACGGCAAAAAGAAGAAGAGGAGAGAAGGTGGAATAAAAAAAGCGCATATAGCCTCCTATGCAACACCCGCCGTCGAATCCGCTCCAGTTCTCTCGTGCGCCTTTTTTTCTCTCTCTCTCTCGATGGGCCTGCTCTGCTCTCTCGCGGGACTTGCGAAATAATGGATGATGATGCTTGGAGATTAGAAAAATCTTCTTTATATTCTGTGAGACTTTTTTTCTTGATAATTCAGGGTTTGCTATCTGCGCTGAATTCATCGTTTTAATGATGATTTCGCGCCTTTTTTCAAGATGTTGTTGAGGCCTAGAGTACAACTATTTATAAGGTTGAACGTAATGCGATAAATCGATTATGCATCGAACGCATTTATAGACGATCATGAAAAACGGTACCTCATTGATGTTAACGAAAATAAAAAGTCATGGTATACCAAATAAAAATGAATAAGAGTCAGCAGCAGAAGAACTTCTTACATAAGTATAATCCATTAACTTTCAAAAATAGGCACACGATGCATTGTAAAAGTACATAAATATACGTATATATATGTTCTGGTGCGCGCGTGTATGATGGGCCTCTCGTGGGCGCGTGCTTTTCCATATAAAACGCTTCGCTCTGCTGTTTTGTCCCGGTTACTCTGCGACGGAATGGTGTCAGTTACATAAGGATCTCAGGGGGTCTCTCTCTCTCAGACCTCGCAAGGATAATGTCTGATGCCAAACATCGCGCGAGTCTCAGTGAAAGAGAAAGACACAGCTCGCGAACGGGAAGTGGAACACCGCGGAGAGATATATCGGTACCAAAAAAAAAAAAATGTTGCCCTCAGAAGGAGAAGAAGAAGCAGGAAACGCGCTGATGAGGATACGAGAATCTTATATAGAGTTTATGTGCAATAAAAAAAGTTTTATAGGAAGTAAAAAGAATTCGAAGATAAATCGAACACGAAAGAGCTGACGAACAAGACGAAATATCTACTCAAAAGTAGCAAGCCAATGGAGTTGGGAGAGTTAAAAAGAGAGGGGGAGAGCCAGTGAAAAAAGTGAAAGTTTCCGCTGGCGCGATCAACCGAGAATGTGTCTGTCCGTCTGTCTGTCTTGCTCCTATACTCGTCGTACGTCTCCTCCTTTTCTTCCTCTTTCTCGCGACAGGAGAATCCGCGATTAAAATGAGTCGTAATGCTTGTTTTATTAAAAATTATGCAAGCGAGTATTTGTGTATACGAGAGGGGCCTCCTGAAGATTCATGGAACGACAGTTTGCCGCTTATATTATATTTCGAGAGCTCTAAAAATAAACTCTGGGTTATCTTGAGATTATATTATGTAGATTTTTATTTCGTTTTATAATGTTTGATTGGAGATTCTGATTTTCTATACTTATTTATTTTGGCTGTATGGATTTTGTACTTGGCCTTGTTTTTACAGTGGATGCGGATATGAAATTTTTTTAAATATTATGTTTAAATAATTATTTTGTGATTCAGGTTGTTTAGTTT
>UCQR01075562.1:9764-26982 GCA_900474235.1 Cecidostiba semifascia | reverse complement strand
AAAGTGTCAAAATGCTCCCCTTCTTAAAAAATATTAATAACGAAAATAAAAAAAAGGAATATAAGTAATTAATGAAAAACATATCCCCTCTCACGTTTGTTGATTCCTCTGATGTGCATTATAAAAGTAGAGAAAAAATCGCATTATATCATTGCAACGTGCTTGTATTTAACTAAATAATGAAAGTACATTAAATGAACATACATCATCATCCCTCATCTACATTTCAAATCGCGCAACGAGTATCGTTCTCGATAACGATCGTGTGTACAGTGAAATAATATACGGGGAAAAAATTATCTATAATTCTCTTCTCGATATTTGTTACCTTTGTATTTTCTATCGTTGCATTCTATAGCGTAATAATTTTTTCTCCAATGAATAACTGTGTCAAATTCACGAATTTCTTCAAAGTTCCGCGTACTTTTTGTATACAACCGAATATTAAAAAAAAAAGAATTCAGAAGCCTAATCTCGCTAGGTTCTAAAGAAATTTTTAAAAATCCTTATTATTCGCATTAAAAATTTAAATACTGTGTAACAAACAGGCAACTACATTCGAGTTATGGCGATTTTTTAATCTTGAAAGATACACACTCTTCCTTGTGAAACAAATACGATTTGGCGATTTTAGCCAATGTAATAATGAAAAACGTGCGCATGAGAGACTGTAAGCTTAGATCGTCGTACATATCATAGAAGACGCGTTTTATCATGTAGGGACAAAAGGATTCGCTGTCTGCTGGCCTATCGATACATTAACAAACTATATATAATACACACATTATATACATCGCGAATAAAAGAGAATATAGATCATTATTCATCGTCGGATGCAAAACTGCAACTTGAGAGAAAAAAAAAACAAACGAACCTTCGTATGACAAAAAAAACGAATGAATAGCGGAACGGGATTTAGCGCATCGATCGAGCCTTTTTATTACGCGTATAGTCGTGAAAAAAAACCAATAATGCTTAACTTGGTGGACGTTACGAATCGCTTTGACTGTTACCCGTAGATACAACGGTATTTTTCAAATAAAAGCAAAAGTAGCTGAAATAAAGTAAGGCATAAGTTTTTTCGAGTTCTAGATTCATAATTCCCACTAACTGTCGTATATTTAAAAGCTCTAATTCTCATCTAATCGAGGCTTGTACAATGCAAATCCATGATATAAGAAAGGAAAAAAAAGATAAACAAATCACGTGTAAGGCCGTCGTTTTTCGAAGCGTAGACGCGCATGCGCGCATCAAGCGAATTTGTTACATACATATCCACGTACGAACGAACGAAAACCTCGTATAGTCTTTGTTATCCTCTAAGAGTGATAACGAGAAAAGACGCAGCAAAGAAACACCTCGACACACAATATCATAATATATACGAATCGTATAATCACACGATCCATCATCAATCTCATAATCATTGCGGCTATATCATTGAAGCAAACAAGAGTAAATAAAGCAAGGAAAAAAAGATGCTAATTTAAACGAATGCGTGAAGTGATTATAAATGCAGAAAGAAAAAAAATAATTAATAGTAATAATATAAATAATGAAATAATAACTATATAGTAAAAAAAAAACAGAAAATAATAAGTATAAAAAAGCGAGAGATTAAACTGAAAGGAATTTAATGGCGAGCGTGCAGCGTATTATATAGGTAACTTCATAGCTTCGTGCGTTACAATTAAATGCGATATGTGCGGTGCGAGAGATTTAAATAACGGGGCGACGAACGAATACACACGAGTGAAATCGTCGTTAATCTAACAAACCAAGTAATAAACGAAAATATCGAGAGGGAACATCGTGATTGACAGAAAACGATTGCAAGAAATAATCTTAACGAATTATTTATTTTTGACCCGGTGTGTGACGAGCGTATTACACACAACGAGTCATAATAAAGTAACCGAAAAAAAACGTGCACTCGGCGACTGACTTGAAGAAAAAATTTGATTCGGGGCGAAGGAAACTAGAAAGAAAAATACACGCAAACACACAATCCAAAAGCCGAACAATTTAGTAAGCGCAAAGCGATCACGTGATTTATATCGTGAGCTAATATAGCGTGTAGCTCCGTATAATAATCGTCGCGAATTACGAGAAGAAAAACAAAGAGTCATAACGACGAGGTGACGAAAGCGTGAAAATACGAGATTATTAGAGAAAGAACGCGAGAAAGATAAAGTGCGTGAATCGCTCGAGAATTGAAAATTCTAGTAAATATAAATATTTATAAATACGTGCAGAGAGTACGAGAGAAAGAGCGTATTTGAATGGGTGTGAGACTATAAACGAAGAAAACAAATATATATAAATATAATAAGCTGAAGAGAGTTTGTGTCGAGAGAGGATGAAATCGATCGTAATATAATTAATAAGAGCGGAGAACGATTGTAATTTTTCTTTCATTTGAGAATTTCAATGAGTGAGCCTTGATGCCGAAGGCTTATACAGCTGGAACACACACACGATGTAATTATTATATGGGCGTATAATATAGACAGACAGACAGACACAAACATGATGTGTACCGGCAGGCAAGTACATACATATTATTCCTCTATCAGTATTTATATACGTAGGAGAGGCAAACATCCCGTTAGGTATACATGATGAAGAAAAAAAAAACATGATAAATATATATACAATATACATACACGTATACATATTATACATATGTTATATTATACAATGTATATTATAATTATAAAAAAATGCGCGCGCGGTTATATAGCGAATCATGTAAAAGATATGGTCGGCGCGTGTGACGAGCACGTTTTGTTTGATGCAGCTGAGCGACAGAGAGAGAGAGCGAATATTAGACGTAAGAGAGTGATGGCAATTTTTTGAAAATTGCGAGACTCGCTGAATTATTATTATCGTCATTATGATTGACATTATATTGTAGTAGGCGACGAAACGAACAATTGCGCTGAGTATCGATATGACGATCACGAGAAAAAAGTAAATTCTCGATATACGAATACGACGACCGACCGCTAACGCTTTGAACCAAAATTACTATATATTAATCGCGCGAAAAGCAATTGTGCGCCAGTGAACTGCGAGAGGATGGCTGATTGCAGACACGAGTAATAATTATTTGGTTCTCCAGTAGAGGCAAACTGGTTTGTCTCTCGGTAATATTATATGTCACGTCCATAATACATTGAAGCTTCGCTATAGGTTGTTTTCAAAGCTCTGCTTGCAAAATTTGTTGTTGTTATAATACTTTTTTCTTTTCGAATCACTTAACCCACTTCTTCTTTCTCTTGTTTTATGATGCGAAAGCTAATTATGCGGCTGATTTGCGCACAGAAGACGCATCCGGCAGCGTATTTTTGTGTTAACGTAATTGAAAGCAGAGTGTGATGGATTAGCCTGCGACTGAAAGGCACTTATCATTGAAATGCCATATAGCGAAGCTTGAGCGTGATTGAAGAGCGAAAAAGCGAACGAATTCGTGTCGAGCAGTGAATGAGGAGTAGTATTGAAAAAAAAAACATAATAATAATAATAATAATATTAATAATCGGTGTAGGAAGAAAGCGTCAATTGCAACTCAAACAAAAATGAGACTAGCGCAACAGATACAAAAAAAAAAACATAATAACATACAGAGATATAAATGCTATAGGAAATAGATGAAAATGCTTCATATTAATCGATTGTATTAAAACTATAGTTAAACTATAAAAAAAAGGTAAACGTGTGTGGAAGAAAGAAACGGAATATATAAGCTAGTAGTGTATACCGTTGTTTTGTTGATTGTTTTTGATAGATTTTATTAATGGAAAATGAAAACACACCGTCTCCACGTCTCGTGCAACGCAAAAGGAAATACATACCGAAGATTTGCCCTGTCGCAATCGCTTCGCTATGTATGTAAAAGAATAATAAATGAATATCTCTTTTGGGTCGTCCGAATAACCGACGACGTTATATTGTGTATACTGTTAGTTAAATATTTAAAGTGACGAAACTTTGTGACGAGTCTCTGATTTTTCACGGGTGTCGTGTAGTCTACTAGTCGTAATTCATTTGTAAATAAATAGTAGCATTGTTGGGTTGTTGACTGTTCTTTTCTGTTTTATTCTGAAAGTAAATGCATATACAACTCGAAATGGAATTGAACAGAGATTTAATAATATACACAGGCGAGATATCGCCCGAAGCAATTTATGATTTTGTCCCATCAGATGAATTTGAAAGGAAGAAAATTATCTAACGAGCATTGCTCAAATAATACAGGTGCTAATCGTATACTTATTTGTACAAATAGTTGAAAAGCGTTTTCTTTTAAATTTTATTATTTATAATTATGGCAAATGATTGTAAAGAGAGACAAGCAATACGAGAACTGAATTTAAATTTATTACTTTTGTATCATAGTTTAATAACGTTACACTTTCTTTTGGTCTAAGAATACTATGTATTTTACGTAAAATTTATTCAAGTTGTCTCTTTCAAAATTTATTATTCAAACATACTTATTTTTACGTTTTTGAATTGATAATTTTAAATCGGTATATAAAATACCCTATAATTAAAAAACAAAGAAAAACGAAGAAAAAAAACAATTATCGCGAATTCTCTCGATATATATATATTAACCTTGAAGTAAAATTTCTCTTTAATCAAATCGATTTCTTTAGACAGCAATTTTAACTTCAAGCAAAATATTCCGAGAGCATGTTACAGAAACTTTACGGGTTCGCGAGGTAACGCTGGTCAATTCGAAGAGTCAAATTCTCGGATCGAACGAAGAAAGAGAGAGAAAGAAGATAATACGAAGAAAGCAAATTTTAATAGCACGTGGAGAATTTTCAAGCGCTGGATGAATAATCAATTTTAAACGAAACGCGTGCGGCGCGAGACATGGTCACGGCGTTAAGCCGCGGTGACAGGACTATTTTTCTAAGTTGCAAAATATAAATGCGTAATATGGATAAATTAATAACGTTGCATTGTCGTTATTAGAGTATATATATTAATAGTATATATCGAATATTTTAAAGAAACTAGGCAGAGTGTAAAAGAAAGTCAAAGAGTAATATTAAAAGAGGTGAAAGAATTAGAGAGGATATTTACGCAGGTTTGCCGAGCGGTCGGTCGGAGGAGAAAGAAAAAATCGAAGCCACTGATACTTGCGCGTGTGTCGAGATTTTTTTCTGATCGTGATATCGATACATTGCGGGGCTGAACAAAAGAAAAATTGCAAGGGTGGAATGCTTGATTGTCACGTGAATCTACCGATTCTATAATGTGCGAACGACGTTATATTTATTGGACGAATGTATATGAGTATGCGAATGAAAGAGAGATATAGTGTCGTAGACGATTAATTTTGAAGGGATGAGGAGAAGCAGAAAACTACTTATGTATGAGTGTTGTAACTCGCGATTATGATGAACAAATAAAAAAAAATGAGGCTCATCTCGCGAAGAGCGGTATAGTAAACACAAACGACGTGGTGGAAGAGTATAAACACAAAAATAATAATGATGAGAATGAGAGGAGAAAAAGGCAAATTATCGAATCGTTCTGTCAGTCACCTCACACCTATGATATATTATACAATGTCATGATACTATGCTGCCATACAATATAAATATATGTCTACGATAAGGAAACAGTATATGACTAAAGAAAAAAAAACAACAAAAAAAAAATAAATATGTTATAAGCACGCGCCTCGGCGGTGATGACGTCATATCCTACTGTGTCACTTGATTCATTTCGAACCCTGTTCACCAACCCTTTCTCCGTTTTGTTAACTTCGTATTTTCAATTTTCATTTGACGGATTTTTATGGACGTCAAAAGTAATCTTTTTTGTAACACATGCACGGAACTTTTTTCCATCGCTTATTATAGAAAAAAATGAGTTCATTTTGTATTGAAATTATAAATTTATTAATTTGCAATATTTGTATTTATATTTTATCAATTCAAATTGATTTTATTATTAAAACAGTCAAAAACGTTAATATGCTGATTTAAGTATATATACCAGAGGGACAAGGAGCCTGTTTCACCTCGTGTTTGCATTACTGGGTCAATAAATGCTCGCTTCTAGACCGCGGTGCACAACATAGGTATACCATTTCATTGAAACGATATAACGTTGATTTTCCTAAATGGAAAATCGAAACGCAAGAGTAAACTGGTGCACGAAATCAACGTAAGTATACTTTTCCCTTTTCTCAGTTTGAACAAGTTCCGCGAGTTCTCTCATTGACTGTTTAGATTTATGGCTATTACAACATTTATCTCAGAGTATACGCAATCCCTCTCGGGAGAATTTTCATGAGCCAAGTTTCGGCATAAAATATACATTCTACATATAGTTACAAAACAATATTAAATACGAATGTATAAGTTATTATAACTGCAGACTCGTGCAGTTAGAGTATGAGCGGTCCAAGCATCAGGCTCGACAAGGTTCTTTTGGCATAGGTATATATCAAACTGCTATATGTGCTCTGAGCTCGCAGATAGCGATTGAGGGAAAAAGGAAAGAGTCTATGCGCCACCTATCATAGTTAGCCAGAAGCTAGAGAGCCGGAAAGTTCAAGCGATGGGGGAAAGGCCAGTCCAAAACTGTTTTGTTTTACATAGCTAATATTGCTTGGCGCTACTATACGACTGATTCCGCAAACTCGCACACCTCTAATATCGTACAGCGGATCTTTTATTAATAACACCTTAACGTATGTGTCCCAGTGACCTATATCCACAAAAATTATACGGTGTACATTTCAATTAACGCCAATTCGGAATTGTACAACCGCATCACACGAAATTACATTAAAATCTCACAATCCAACTCCAGCCACGAGTTGACATTCCTTATTTCCCGCATACAGGGCCGCCTTTATGAGGTATGAGGCCCTAGGCCTAGGTATCGTTGGGCCACCAACCCCTAAGATATTACTCATTTTCAATAATTAAAAAAAAAACAGATTTCTTAGGCATTAGCCCCCATTTTCCGGGCTACCATCCGGATGGTAGTGCGGAAAACGGAGACTAACACCTACGGTATTAAACATTTTCAATAATTTAAAAAAAAAATAGATTTCCTAGGCATTAGCCCCCATTTTCCGGGCTACCATCCGGATGGTAGTACGGAAAATGGGGGTTAACACATACGATATTACTCATTTTCAATAGTTAAAAAAAACAGATTTCCTAGGCATTAGCCCACATTTTGCGGGCTACCATCCGGTGCGGAAAATGGGGGCTAACACCTACGACATTAATTATTTTTAATAATTAAAAAAAAAAGTTTTCCTAGGCATTAGCCCCCATTTTCGGGGCTACCATCCGGATGGTAGCCCGGAAAATGGGGGCTAACACCTAAGATATTAATCATTTTCAATCTGATTTTTTTTTAATTTCTGAAAATGATGTCCGAGATATTTTAAAAAAGCATTCTCTTATTAAAACTCATGATGTGTGGGGTATGTGGGTTTGAGAGCTATATATTTTTGTCAATTTAGGGCTCTTCTTGGGGGCCCCTCAAAAGCCTGGGGCCTTAGGCCCGGGCCTCTTGGGCCTATGTACAAAGACGGCCCTGTCCGCATGCGGAAAAAACTGGGACGTCAAAGTTCGTTTACACGCTCGATCGACCTACCTCGCCGCAACGAAACTCGCTCGGCCGGTTTCTGTTCGCTCAGTGCTGGTCCCCCCGCGATGCACTTTTTGCAGTCGGAATATTCGCGCTCGTATTTCTCGACCTCGGGCCTAACGGTCTACACCGCACACATCTGGGCATGTTTTTTTTGCGTTTATGGTAATTAAGTCAAACTTGGAGGTTCACCGTTATAAAGGATATATTATATAAATGCAACGTGTGCATAGAGTGTAATGTATTACCGATTTTTCCAAAAAAACCCTATGCAAAATTAAACGCTTAAAGGCAAACATCGACCACAAGGTTTTCCACCTCATGAATATACGTTCGCCCTTGCAGCAAGAGCCTTCTCAAACCTTGCAATCTCAATGCTTTCAAAAACCATCGACTATAATATAACATCATACACTCTCCGCCTTGAATTTCATTATCCTTGCTTAAAAAAATTGAAGACGTCTAACAACATCCGCTGTCGCATCGACTGCATCAGTGTCTCTCGCAACTCTGAGTCGTCGCCATCAAGAGAGCGGTGCAGCTGCAGCTGCACAGTTTAATGACCGGTGAAAGCTAATACGGGCTGTGTGCGTAGTACCTGCGCGCTCGTGTATAGACCTGCAGCGCCGAATTATACATTATTCGCGGTGTAGTAGTGCTGTGTGTGCCCTCCTCCTGTCGTATCTACTCGTGTATATAGTCGCTGCATTGCGCAACTTTATGCGCAGCGATTGCGGTCAGGCGAAAGTTTAGTCGCGAAGCATCGTTAGCCGGTATAGATGTATTCCGGAGAGTTCGCAGGAACAATGAGGAACGACGACGGAATTATGCGAGGCGGAGGAGATCACTGCGGTTGGGATCGAGTTAGTGAGTATTATTGAAGTGAAAAAAATCGTTTCGAGTTGGTTAGTTGGAAATCACGCACAACGAATAAATTTTACGTTCTCCACGAATCGCCTTTTAAGCCGATCGCTCCATTACCGATCGTCATGCTTTCACTGTGTATATCTGCTAATCATATTAATGTAGGGAACATTTTTCTCGGACGTTTCACAATGCGCGCGTACATAATTATTGTTCGCGATATAGTTGAGTAATTTTCACCGATAAAATATATATTGCACGTAAAATTTCAACAATAAAAAAAGAGCGCGAACTTTACTTTCTACAGCAGAACTTTTAACAGTATATCTCCTTGAACAAAAAAAAAAGTGGAGTATAGGTTTGAAATCGAATGCAAAAATGACTTTCGAACGAGTCGAGCGTGTCGAATCAAATTCAATATCAACGTCATGATTCGCGCGGCTAATAACACACCACTATTAGATCTATCCTGCCGACCTCGAACCACATTCTCTCTGAGTCGACTCTAGAGACAGGACACTTTCAGAGATCCTCGATCCCTCGAAAATACAATAAAGCACGAAAAGAAGAAGAAGAAGAAGAAGAGGAGGAGGAGAAGGAGGAAGAGAATTACAGGAGAGGAGCGAAAAGGAGAGGGAAAGAATTACAAGAGTGAAGGGAAGTCACCGGTGAGGAGATCGTTTTCCCGCGCGGCACCGGCAGTTTGGGGAAGGCAAGGAAAGAACGGTCGCCAAGACGGAGCGAGAAACGAAATCACGCGATTCAGGGTCAAGAGCGACCATGAGGAGATCCTTGATCCTGTTTTCGATTCTACTGTCGGTCGGCAGCATTCGGCATAATGGTAATTATACATATGAACCCGACCTTTTAGCCTTGAGTTTATTTCTTCAAAGATGACTAGTTACATATTCTTGGAACAGTGCGTGAAGTGTTTGTTTTCTCGAAAGATAAACTTTCGCTCGTGTGTGCGGTGAGACACATTAACGATTCAGATTTTTCGGTAACGCTTGCGGTGGTTTTCTAAAAACACGAAACCGCAAATCGATTTCGCCATCGAAAGAGAAATATAGTTATTTATCGACCTATCGCGCTGATGTAATGTGTGCTAAAAGAGATAATATAATGTGTGTCTGTGTGCTTTCAGTGCGAATGCCGGAGAGGAGAAATCGCATGCTGATGATGCAGCGGCGATTAGGCAATAATCGTGGAGATCTCGGACAGAAAGTTTGTTTTGGTAAGAGATGCATCTGCGCAAAAGTGTCAATCATGTAACTCGTTTATCGCTTGGAATTTCCTTTACTTTCACTATAAGACACTTATCAATGAAAATTAACCCACTTCTTTCTCAACGTCTATACCCGTATACATTCACATAATACGGGCTCTAATTCTGCAAGTCTAATAATAGAAGATAACTCTGAATATCCAAATTCACCCGTAGAGCTTCTGGGATGCTTTACCGATCGACAACCGTTGGCTCTGAAACGTCCGCCTCAGGATCCAAGTGTGATAAAGACGCAGTTTCATCTGTATACGCGAGAGAAGCGGAAAGAGCCGGACATTCTCAAATACGGCGACAAGCTGCAGTCGATGAGCCAGTCAAAATTCAATGGTACCAGGAAGCTCAAAGTCATTATTCACGGTTACAAAGGCAGTGGAAATAACGAAGGGGCTATTGCTGGGGTCCAGGCCTTCTTAGATTTGGTGAGTATAGCTGTTTCTTGGAGTTTGAATTTGCCTTTTCGAAAATGAAAGTGCGCGTGTGATATTTTTAAACTCAATAGTTTAATCATTACTTTCTCCAATCAAATTATATTACATAATGCAATTCACTTTTTTTTTCGTGAATTTGAGTACAGGAATTAAATGACAAACACTCCAATAATTAACACTTCAATTCGCAGGAAGACGCGAACGTGATAGTAGTTGACTGGGCCAAAGGTGCCGGTTCGACATACGGCTTGGCAGTCTCCAATGTGGAACTAGTGGGTCGTCAACTGGGTCTCATCCTTTTGGACGCAGTACACATGGGTGTGGATCCACGGAATATTCACCTAGTGGGCTTCAGTCTAGGCGCACACGTGGCCGGATGTGCTTCGGAAGTGCTTAAGAAAAATAACATCCTACTGGGACGCATTACCGGTCTGGATCCAGCTTCGCCTTTCTTCAGGGTCCATTTGTTCAGGGAGAAGTCCAGAAAGCTGGACGCGTCAGATGCGAGACTTGTCGATGTCATTCATACTGATGGATCGGTAGATTTCGCTGATGGTTTTGGATTGCTCAAGCCGATTGGGCATATAGATTTCTTCCCGAACGGAGGAAGACAACAGCCTGGCTGCAAGGATGTAAAGAATTCGGTTGTTGTTTCTCACCTCAATGGTTAGTATATTAGTAATATAATAATTGAACGAAAGAATGTGAGACTCACACAATTTGAGAGAAAGCAGTAGTTAGCTGTAATGACAGCAAAACATTGTAAAACAACATAATAGCCTGAAACTTTATTCTCCTCCGCTCAATAAAAACTTTTATAACTCTTTTACGACTAAAGGATCGTTACGTCTCACATTCCTGGCTTTACAGCTGCCTCATTGCCTTAAAACTGCTGTGCAATCAAAACTTGTATACTGCAGTCTACTATTCCACGGTCGTTGATCTTTGTAACCCAAACTATAAAGTACGACAATCGATTCCATTTTACAGAGGACAGTCTGGACATCCACATCGCCTGTAGCCACGTGCGCTCGTGGTTCCTTTTCGTTGAGAGTCTACGTAGCCAGAATCACGATGGCTGCAAGTTCGAGAGCTGGCCTTGCAAGCGTAGATTCGGCAGTTACGCCGCGGGCTCCTGTTTTCCACCAGAAGAGTCCACTACGGCTCCTGAATTAGGCTACGCGGCGGATCACGGTCCCACAGGACTGTACTATCTGCCGACCAGAGCGGAACCACCGTATTGTGGCTATCCTCTTAGGGCATCTGTAAAGGTGGCTGAAGTCGAGCTTAGGCCGAAGGGAGTGTTGAGCCTGAGGTTAGAACATGGAGCGACTAGGACGAATTTTAAAATTTTATGCGAGTGAGTATAGCTTCGTATGGTAAATCCTATAAGGTAAATAAAGAGGATTCGGTTTGATGTGATTGCTTTTTTTTAGTCAATCAGCTTTGCCACCGCTGTCGAGCCTCAATAATCGAAATAACCCCCAGCCCACATTTTACGACGTCAAAGCAGCTGATTTTGGCGCGTTCCATCCTAATATTACCGAAATAGAGGTTTATATTAAGTTCGAAGCTATGATCCCGGAGAATAAACCACCTGAAGTCGAATATCCGGAGATTCTTCTTGTAAATAAAATTTCCTTAGAAGATCGAAGAGGCCACAGGTAAAGGGCTATATTTTAAATGCATCTACCAATTGTAAACAGTGAGAGAAAAAAAACAATAAACTTTCTTTTTCAGATGGGAGTTATGTAACTTGAATTTGCCTGTTGGATTGAGAGAGGAAAATTTAACTTTGAAAAGCCAAAAATGTTCATAGTCGTCGAGGTGTTTCGATATATAATATATATATATATTTTTTTGAGTTAATTAAGTTATTGCCATTATATTTTATTGTATAATATAATTTAAGAATCATTTATTTATCTAATCATCGTTCATTAATAAAGACTATTATTTGTTCACAAAAATTATTTTTTTTTTAATGTAGCAAGTTTTATAACTATTATTGATTGTTTTCTAAATTCTTTATAGCTATACAAGAAAATTGTTAATAAGAACCACGTCAAGTAATTTTTGTCTATTCCGAAAAAAATCCTGAAGTGTTAAAATAAGCTTCAAAAGATTGATTTTCAGTTATATAAGAAGTATATTTTGGCGATGGTGCTAATTATCTGACATCATAGTCGGAGCCTCCAGGTAACGTAACCTTGTAATCGGCAGCTTTGCCACACTGACAGGCTACAGTGTTGCTATGACTAGTCATCTATTAATTGATAGTACTAATTTTAATATCGACATTTGATAAGACAGCTTTCTATAAATATGCGTTTAATTTTGATATTGTTATAATTAACGTGTAGCTAGAATATCTTTAGTGCGATGTTTAAATACTCATTTTTTTAAATATATAATAAATAATCATAAATTAATGGTAAAAATAAGATGTAGAATAGTAATCACAAACACAATTTAATCAATTTTTATTATAAAAAAAAATTGTACAAGGATCGATGCAATCAATTTCACTAAACTTTCGAAAGTAATTTAGTTGTTGATGTATGCGACCACGTATAGACTTATCAGTTCATAGCCGATCTCACATTGTGACTCAGTGTAGGTCATCGCATGATTATAGTATATTTTGGAATCAACAACACTGCAGGAACCGTTGTTTTACATACGACATTATCTGATGGGCATTCTAAAGAGACTTGGAAAAACATAGTATTCAAACTTTGAATTGGTTTAGAACAAAGGCATTTCCTTAAAATGTATTTTCTATGTAAGTGGCACGTCTATGCGCATTTCAAAGAAATGCAGAGTATAAATTATTTGACATCCGGTTTATTTTCATTATTGCATAGTTAATGAAATGAATTCTTACGAAATAGGACAAGCCTAATTCTTGCGCCTCGCCAATTATATAAAGTTAAGAAAGAGTTGATCTTTTAAAATTTAGCAATGCCCACTAATTGTGTTTAGAGATAGAACGAAGTGTTGCATCATATTTTTTAATGTTGCTCGAGGCTATAGACTCATTATGTATCGAGTTTTGAGTAGAGGTTACATAAATGACAAAGCAATCGAAATATTTTTTGAAAAGATTTTATTCGTCTATGTCATAACAAATTGAATAATTAATACTAAAACATTCACACGACTCATTCACGTTTATAATTTAAATATAATAACATAATAATTAACAGTAAAAAATATCAGTCATTGACACGATTTTTTCCAAATAGATAGGACATCATTCCTTACGACCTGCGTCTAAACTATTCCATCTACTTATTATAATAAACAATGTGTCTAAAATGTTAACAATTCAATTTGCGATTTTCAAATACCGCAAACGTATGCGCGATAACGATATAAAACATAAAACGATTGACTATCTCCTAAAACTATATGCGTTAAAGTAAAAAATGAATTCTTATCACCCTCAACAATTTTTATCCTAAATTCCTGAGTTATTCTTCGCTGCTCTCGTAATTATATACCTAACGAATTTTCCTACTACATCTATTCAGTCTTTATCGAATTATCGTGCGTACCGTCGCCACGTTTCTCTATCGTCATTTTTACGAGAGAGTCAGACGGCACCTTCCTGTCATATGCCCAGCCGAGCTTGGCGAACCAGTCGATCAAACTTGTCGTTGTATTGAAACGGCCTCCGCCGATTTCCGCGGCTCTGTAGTCCGACGGGAAGGTGTGGTGATAGTTGTGCCAGCCCTCGCCGAATGAAACGTAGGAGACGAATTTGTTTTCTACTGGCCCGATGTTCCTGTAATTAGCAATTACATCAATTTTGAGTTAATTCATACAAATTAGTAAATTTGATAGTGAAATGTGTATTTATTGCGAGTTCAACTTACTTATCGTAAGGTTTATTGCCGAAGAAATGCGCAAAGCTGTTGACACTCCATGTAGCATTCAGTACGTAGCTGTATCTGCAGATTTGGAAGATGAATGACCAGTACCAAGTTTCATTCCAGAGAATAACTGGCACTACAATTGGGATGACAAAGCAGATCATCGTCTTCAATAGTATGAAGTGTCTAAAAAAATAATTGACAATTTTATTATTAAAGTTTAAAATTATATAATTAATAAATTAGTGAAAGTTAATTCCTAAAAATTTACCTCTCACAGAAGGAAGCGACGGGATCAGCCTCGATGTCACTCATATCAATCTGCTGACCTCTCTTAATCACTTCAGGATGTTTTTTCAGCATGAGCCAGCCTACGTGAGAAAAGAAGAAACCGCGATGACTGTTGTGGGGGTCTGCATCGGTTTCAGAATATTTATGATGCACGCGGTGATCTCTAACCCATTGGTAAATCGAATTCTGTAATCATACCAAAAAATCAATTATTTTCTGATCAATGAAAACCGTCATTGCTTAATCGCACTAAATTGGAAAAAAAAATGAATTACCTGTCCAGCGGTAAGGTAGCAAAATGATAGAATGATTTTCAATGTGGTATTGGCCTTGTAAGCTCTGTGACTCCAGTAACGATGGATACCTCCAGTAATACCGAATGCCCCAATCATACCAATAGACCATGCTAAATATCAGAAAAAATCGTTGTTATATACTTGTATTTTGTCACTGAAAACTATTTATTTAAAATTGATTAAAGTAACTCACCCCACAGGAACGTTTTCCATTTTTCAATGTAGGGAATTGTTAGAAATCCGTAGGCCGCTACAATGTGGAATATGGTGATCATAATAACGTTTCCCCATTTAACATCGTTTCTACGGAAGAACGACATGAACGATTGTTCTTTTTTAGGCTCTTTGATATTCTCAATTTTATCAGGCTCCAGGATTGAAATTTGCTTTCCGATTTCCGGGATGATTATGAGTGGAGCTGTTGTAGCTTCCTTCATTGGTGGCGGAAAGTTGATTGATCCGTCGACAATATTCGGAGCCATTTTTGCAGCTTAAAATTTCTGAAAAATATGAAAATCATCCAATTATAAAAGATGTTTTTATTGAAAATTATTTTAAGAATCGAGGCATCTCAAAAGTATCAACATAAAAATAATTTTAAATAAGTAAATGAATTTCAATCAATCGTCTAATAAAACATACCTTCGGTTTTCGAAAAATCCAAGAAAATTGTTAAGTAGCGAAAAAAATCAACTTGTCCAAACTCAAAGTTATCACTCCTCAAATACTGGTTTCAATCTTCAAAAATCACTTGTTACAACTTTTTCCTCGTATATATCCAAACTTGCAAAGCTGTCGTATCGATAGCAATCTGCGATGTGCTCGATTCAAAGTCACGAGTCAATCTTGGCCCGGCATCCCAACGCCGGCTCTTAAATATGAGTCCCCACGTGTAAACAAGCCGGTAGCTATTCCGCCAGCGGAGCGGCTTTAACCCTTCCACTGCGTCTACACGCGCGTGGACCTCTCTCACGTGTCTATACGATAGTTGCGCGCCTATAGTTCAATTTCCGAAACGTCGTTGACTATTTTAGTTTCTCGCTCAATCAGAACGACAACCCCGCCGACTCATGTAAAATTCAAATGCCCTGACGTGATGCTCGCGCGAGAAATTGTTGTAAACAGTGTAAACAGTCAACAAATGATTAAGAGCGTGATTTGCAAATTGTTGACGTCTGCATGCGGTGATGCGACTGCCTAATATCACGTATAGATTCCTAATTCTTTTCTTTATATCGAACAAAGAATTGTTTAACGGTGGTGTTTTTGTAATTATGAGAATTACTTATAGAATAGTGACTGAGGGTAACGAAATATGTAATTTTTTTCATAAATTTATTGTGAGTTGGTTTTGGTACACGCAAAATGTATCTTAACTGAAGGTATGCTAGAATACATAAACATATACTAAACAGTATATAAATTGTTCTATTTAATTCTAATAACTTGTTTTAATTACATGGGAGCAAAAGTTTGTTAAGTGACTACTGCGATTTTACAATAATTTTTACTTTTGTAATAATTCAGCAAAATGTTGTAGGATTCGATTGCATAACACAAATTTTAAAAGCATAATGACTTGAATAAATAGTAAAATAATACATCAAATACGTTTTGTACAACTGTCGAAACCGTGTATATGCCAATGTACGCAATTACAAAATCAAAACAAATGTTTGAATACGCCGCGAAAAAGTACTAGCATACACCAGCCTTAGATTCTAAGTGATGTATTCACATAAAACTGAGCAAATATTTTTCAGGATTTCCTGAATTTAAATATTAGCTATCGCGAAACTTTCAGCCTGACCACATTCAATGACAACCTTCAAGGCCATATACCCCGAATTCGACATATGCACATAATATGCAAAAACAAAACGAGACTGATGTCATAAACATTCGACAATAAAAAAACCCATCATGATTTCATATTCGCCAGAAATAATATTTTTTTTAAAGAACAAAACTTACTTGCTGTAATTAAGTATTGTCCCTGACCCAATAATAATGGCTCACAAGGCATTTAAGATGCTGTATCGAAAGCAGATTCTTTTTAGTCGGCATCATTTACATAGTATTGAATTCACGTTGTTAAGGTTTCATACAAAAAATATAGGTTAAACAGACTTCCTGGGTGGAACGATTCTTCATCGCACAAAATTCATAGTTCATTCCTATTATCATATAATCTTTTTGCCACGTAATTATGAACAGAAAAAGTTCTTTTTCGGATGAAGACCTTCAAAAGTTAATCACAGCCATTGTGACTTATCTAGTCATTTCAATATTGATGGAGTTACATGTTGGTAACAGTATTTAAAAATATTGGGGTGCTGCAACTAGCTTATTAATTAGGAATTAGAAACTATAATTATATAATGGAAAACAGTGATTAATATGAATTAATAAAACTAGAACCATATTAATTAACAGTTATTATAATTTTTTTTACTAAATCTTAATAATATGACTTCAAATTTTTATTTAACACTTTTTTGTACAATAACTCTTCGCTCTAATAAAATATATGTGGTT
>UCQR01075387.1:0-11226 GCA_900474235.1 Cecidostiba semifascia | reverse complement strand
TACTTCTGGAATTGTCCATGTCCGATTGACGATTGTTTGCAAAGTTTTATTTACCAAAATCGATTACTCAACGTGTCTTCTTCGCGGGGGACTTCGCATTCTCACACGAAACGAACTTTCTGATAAAAAAGAAGAGAACGAATGGTAAAGATTGTTTCTTGCGCCCGCAATATAACGACATCCAAAAACGAATTGTAAAAATTTCTGTTTTTCTTTAAAGTTTCCTCACTCTGTCTTCTATTTTCTACAAATTAAGGAAATTCTAAAGAAAACCGATTTGATAATTAAAAAACAGTAAAAATCGAATTAACATTTTCAGTTGAATGTACTCAAAATAATCCAAAATAATCCAAAATAAATAATGGTTATCCTAAATAACCAAGTAATCAAAATAACAGACGCAATAACGAATTTCACATACGGTGGAATCCCACTTATCTATTAAAAATCAACAAACAAACAGTGCAGTCCCAGCGATTGCTTCCGAACTTGAAAACGAAATCGCGAAGATTAATTTATAGCACGTCCACTAATCCGATTTGGTTTATTTTACGTCAAAAGCTCAGAGCTTATTTAGCTTAGCCGTACGGTTCGACTGGACTCGACGATGACGCACTTGGTTCTATAGCACGCACCATATGGCTGCGATATCCCTCTAACCCCTCGAGCAGTAGGAAAACAAAGTCGCAAAAAATAAGAAGCTCGTTAGAAGTTCAGGGAATATTGCGAAAAATTCCGCGCACGTTGTCGGCGCGCGCTCGATCTGCGAAAACATACAAACATATATAACACACGGTAATACGACGTAGAAGCCGAGAAGCTCCGAACGATAGAACGAGTGAATATAGAGATCAGAGTGCATCCGTGGACGTTCTCTCTTTCTCTCTCTCTCTGTCTCTCACCAAATTGGCTCCCCGCGTAGCTGGAATCGGCTTCTCTCTTCTCCTCACACGCAGCCGAGAAGCTTGTAGGGGCGAGATAACGAGCAACTGTCGACGGCGATGTAGTGACGTGCGAGACGACCCGAGCTTATCGACTCTTATCACTCGCATAATTCCCGATTGCGGAAACTATTAATACAACACGTATTCCGTGCCCCTCCATATGCAGTCCTTTCTTTCTCCCACACTTGGCTGCCGATGAATGGGACTCGACTGTGCAGCCGGAGAAATTTGTCTGCCGCGGACTTTGGAGCTGAAATGCGCACATAGCGATACGAAACTCGTGATGATTGTTTTCCATGTGTAGTTTGGACTTTCATTTTTTCGGGGATGTCTACAGCGATGATGACTGCTTGTGTGATGCTAGATTTCTATATTTGAAATTTGCTTATCATGCCCGTTATCTTGTTAGTTATTGAATGAAGCCGCTGTGAGTGCTTTGTTGTTAACATTGTTAGCTGCGTTGTAAGAATTTTTTCCGCAAAGAGCTGATTAAACAGCGAGTTACTAATTTAGCCTGATTTTTCTGTGTGCGCTAAGAATATCAGAGTTTTATGCCGGATGAGATATCGAGTTAACGCTCGTAACATAAACACTGACATATATTAAAGATTGTATTTTTGTATTTTTCAAAGTGTAATTGAAAATTGTAAAAATTATCGCAACAAAGTACGTGGACAGCAAGTTGAGCTTATTGACGTTTACGTTACGTTTCTCTTAGCAATAAAACTTTTACGTTTGATTTTTGGAAAAGATCCAACTGACGATGCACTTATACTCTGCGCGATGACGTAATTGCTTCAAATTTGAACAGGACGACGCAAAATTAGATCGTGATATTGACGAAACTTGACGTTAGCGACACGTCATCCGGCCAAGTCATTTCCATAAACAAATATGGATTACAAACAACAAATAATTACACCCATGATAGTAGTAAAAAGTTCTCAGGATGATTAAATTTTCACCGAATAAATGCTCTGGTATATTTACTGAACCACTAATAGACGGCGTGACCATGCAAAAACTTTCCTTTGATGAGTATATAGAGCATTACATGTCACTAATTGGAATTAGCAAACATTTTAGTACCTATATTGCTCACGATCCTATTCAAATTCCATTGTGAAATAAGGTACCGCATTTATTGTTAATATTAAATCGCGAAGAGCACGCAAAACAATCGAGTAATTAACATAGGTCGTCCTTGACTTATACCTTTTACGATATACAACACGCGTACATTATTCATGAAATCTTTCTCTTTTTTTTGCAACCTATATAATTGAATAAAGTGTATAATTTAAAATATTGCATAATTTCCTCATATTTTTCCTGTAAAGCGAACTTAAAATTATATAAAAAAAAATAATAAAAATTTGACTGACCTGCACAAGACGCGGAGCACATATGTACAACAGGACTGTCTGGAGGTAGGTATGTGTTGAAGAAATTTTTGGTTTGCGAATACGTGCAAAAGTAGATGGCCCTGGACGGAGCGACACCTATGATGTTTGGTACAAGACCTTTAAAAAGGGCCTTTGGACCCTCGTTTTCGATGATGTGCCTCAGGCACTGCATGATTCCTGGCGGCATTGGCATGTGATGTGGACGACCTCCTGGGGGAGGCGATACGGCGCAGTGTGACAACGTTACCAAGGAATACCTGAATGCAAAAAATGACAATTATTTAATTACAAAATCGTTATCAAAATCATTTTTTGAAAAGAGGAAAAAAGATTGAATTTTCATTGGCCTTCGAAGAACGCTTTTATACGCACTTGTGCTACTTCGAATGTGAACCTTGCGTACATAAGCATTGATAACAATTGCAAATTGTGCAATACCAAAATAAACATTGATAATTTGTTTTTGAATTTTGTTTCTCTCTTATCGAGTCATCGTGAAAATCGATATGTATCTTCTTTGACAAATTAAAATTATTTATACGGAGTATAATTTTATTATAGTATATGCACAGTAAAGGATATTTTTAATGTGGAGTATTTCTGTAATGTAAGCCTTTGAATATGCACGATCAAGTTTCTGTATTAAAAATAGTATTTACAACTTTTCCCTAGATGTATAGTATAATAAATTATCTCTTTATATTGGACGCCTTTAATGCTGATTATTTTGAAAATCAGGCTCGATCAAATCGTTCTGCATTATAATATGATCTCCGTCAATTGAACTCTGTAGCGAAAGCATTTAAAAGCGAGCATTGACTGATAAGACTTTCAAATTCAATGATTAAGTATGTATTTTTTTTTATAAATTTAATCACTAAAATCTTATCACCGTCAAGATTTTCTTGGAATAAAAAAAATGAAGTAAAATGAATCTAATTTTTAGTTACCATTATACACGAAATAAATCAGTATATTTATTTGAACGCAATAGCATACCGAGAGACTTTAATTCGCCATTTGTTCTTTTGCTTATCGGCACATTTTCGGAAATCCTTTCTCATATCCGTTATCACAACGTTCTAACGTAAGATGTAATAAAATGGGTCATATACCTCCTCGATTCGCCGGTGCACAGCCGCCTTCGCTGCTGGGGGTTCGGATAACCCGTCTTACACGTGACATGTCCGGAGGCCAACTCCTTGTTAATCGGCGGTGGATAGAATCCTGCTGAGGACGACTGTAGTCGCGTCTTCACTACTTCAAGAGGACAGGTTACGATCGCCGCGACAGTTCCAGCAACTCTGTGAAGATACATATATATTTTATTTTGTGTGCTTGCATGTGAATTATATAAAATCATAAAAGACTCGAGCACTATTAGAAAAAAAAATTGAAAAATCGCGTGTCATCATAGTAACGGAGAATTTTAATTAGCAGTATGAGTCGCATTCAAAGAGGATGATTTAAATTCTAAAAGTTGTTTCATCGAAGAACGGAAACTTCGAAATTTATAACTGTAGCATCTGTTGTATATTTGCAGGTAGCATAATAATGCGTCTTTTGTATTTACAATGTTTCCTTTTGTGTATAATTTTAGAACTACTGCGCAATCGGCTTATAAAACTTGTGCAAATGAATCGTATGCAACCGAATGAATTCAGAAGCAAAAAGTTATCATACCAACATTTTCAAAAAATAACAACGTACAATGTATGTCAGTCAGATACATTGAGAAAAATAATTAAATCGAGTTTTGCGCATTTATTTCAAATTACGTAATATACCGGTACTGCAAGCGAGAACATGGGTTTTTCAAACTACGCTAACCAGTAAAACTTTTACTTATAAGAGAGTCTCGAGATGCCAATTTATTATTAAACTCGTCTTTATATTTGAAAACAATTATTAATAGCGTTAGTGTCTCGTAAATTATTGCCTCAATAAAATGTGTGAAAATTTCCTTATTCTCTCAACCCAACAAAAACGTGTTTACATATAGTTTCACGCTCGCATGATTGGTTACCGCGCGCTTAAAATTGCGCAAAATTATTTAGTGTTGCATTGAAAAACAAATCACTTTTGCAATACCTAAGCCCATCCTTTACATATCGAAAAATCATCGGCACCCGGTTTGTTGACAAACAGGGTTGAAAGTGGTGTTGATGAAGCGACTGCAATATAGAGAATGAAACCGCCAGTTCTCGTTTTAGGAAAAAAAAGTAGGGAAACGAGGCGGTCAAACGTCTTTGGTTTCTCTTTCAACTGCAGCAGTACCGCCTGCAATTTCTGCAGCGAAACGTGTTTTTCAGTCTGCATCAGGAGTGCCCGAGAGTAAAAAAAAAACAATATCAACAAGTTTTTGCTCATCTGCATGCACGAACCCGTTTTCACGTCAAATTTTTTTAGCGGCTCGAAAACTCTGTCTATATCAGACACAGATGTAGGTATAGACATATTTTCGTACTAAATTCAATGCATCAATCACTCGGCTATCTCTGCTTCTGAAATAAAACACCGATTCATGTTTATTTATCGCGCGGCCAAATATGCGAAAAGAGGAAAGAGAAAAAACTTGGCTAAAACTTCAGATCTGAGCACGTTTGCTTTTTAGAATAAATTGCCAAAACTATGTCGCACACCTGTCTTGTCTATTCATCAGTCGCGTTGTTCAGAAATTCCGCATAATAGAAAAGTGTCAAGAAAAAAAAAATAGACCAACTAATTCTTTATCAGATAATCCCATACGTAAGAAAAAAACAATCGCAGAGATAAGCACTCTGAGAGAAGATAATAAAGCAACGAAGAAAGGCGAGAACGCACTTTCGTTCTATTCGCAGATGGCATCAGTGCGAGTAAAACGTTGCGTAACGCGCGACATCAGCCGGCTATACTGCAGCTTGTTTTACCCGGAAGTTTCTTCTGAAAATACACCAACCGAAGGGGTAAATGCACCGGAATCGACGCTGATTTAGTTTCGAACTTGGCGGCGAAATAAAAGTCTCGATTGCTGTGATTTCCAAAAGAATATTTATCTTTCCCTTGTTTCGTGAATATACAAATAGGATATATGCAAATCGCGCAAAAAAATTAATACGACAAAATGTATTTTATGCACGTAACAATAAAGGAGTGGAATTTTTTCTCTCGTCAAGAGAGAATAGCCGTAAATCAAGCATGCACTGAACTATTTCGAAGAAATTGTACACGTGCTACGACATTTTTACACATCTCGCGTGTAAATATCACACGGAGCGTTCACGTTCGGCCGGCGTGCGCGTTCGAAAGGTCGTCCAAGTTCGTTCAACGGCTGATGATGGCTTTCTCTCTCCGAACTCCCGAACATCCGCGACGCCTTTTAGTTACTATATATATACGTAAGTATATTCGCAGCTTCTTCTATATTTACATCGTCGGTGCACGTGTACAACGTTGGTATACATATAATCGCCGGAAGAATGCACGCAGGTAAACAACACCGGCTGCTTTATTAGGTATAGGTTCTGCTGTTGTTGTTGTTCTGACGGAGTATGTACAAAGAGGAAAAGAATACAATACGGTGCAGGTGTAAGATAGTAAGAGTATATAGTAGTGCATGGACGACGTTCCGAGCGGCACGTAGCCTCCCCGAAAAACCCGGTGATGGTCTTTAGGTATATACATATAGGTATACTTGCTCGACGGCTCCATTACACGAGAAATCGATCGTTGGATGCGAAGGTAAACAAAAACACAGTATAAGGAGGAAATACCCACCCTCCAGCGACGAGGTGTATGACGGTGTCGCGCTGATGCGACATCCTCACGAATTCTCCTTTCTATACTGATGATATATCTGTCGTCTTCTTTCTTTTCCAGCAGTGCAGGCTGGTGTGTGTATATATGTAGAGACACGTTAATCAACGTGTATAGCAGCGGCTCAAACACACTCGCGCACTCGTGGATTTCCGATGGTGGCCGAACAATGATGTAACTCGAGAAGACGATGCTGGACGACGCGCACCTGGTGATGGTAGGCGACGACGTGGACTTCACAGAGAGCGAGAGGAAGCTCGGGCACGAAGTTCGGCCTCTTCGTGCCTCCTTTCCCTTCCTCCGCTCTCTCCGGCTTCTCGCGAACCTTCTCTGACGACTTGGTTAGCTATTCTTGCTGCTCTAGGCGTGCTCGACGTGGTCTTCTTTACGAGGGGAAAGAAGAAAAAAAACGCTTCTTGTTCGATACTGCTTTCGGAGCTGCGAATTTTTGCGCAGTTACTCTCTCCTCCTCTTCACGCACACTCACACACACGCACACACACACACACACACACGAATGTTATTGCGTACAACCCACGTTCCGGCGACGAGACTGAATAGAGGTTATATATGGGACAAGCAGCAGCCGCCGCCGCTGCCGCGCCGAGAGAAGACGAGCAAAAAGCTAGGATTACGAATATATAACGACACACAACGTGCTCTCTCTTTATCTCGACGTTCCTCCAACTTATCACGGCGTATTACTGCTGTTTTTGTATATAGGTACTTGGATCAATTGATCAATCACTTGAACTAGGTGTAATTCGCGCAGATGCGAAGAGCCGGGATATGTATATGGCGAAATGTGTATAGTGATGAGCGCGAGGAAAGAATATAGTATATACTGTGTGTAGTGCTGAACTGCGACACGCAATGTGCACCGCGCCGTCGACTCAAAACAACTGACGAGAGAGCGTGTCGCGCGAGTAGGTAGGTAGAGTGTAGAGAGGGACACACATACATATGCGCGGCTGCTTACTGCGCCGCCGCTAGCGGTGGGGCGGCCATCATCGGCACCGCGAATGTATATATACATTTTATACTTACATATCTTTTTTTTCTTCTCTCAAACTGGTCTTGTCTGTGTGAGTATGCATGAGAATACTGCGTAGGTATAGCAGCAGCTTCTGCGCACGAATGTGCCGCTGATAGCGCCGCCGGGATAAAAATAAACACGCCTGTGCACTGTGCAATTCTTCGAGGACTGTATTGACAATAAAGTAGAAAGGAGACTCTTTTTTTTGCTTCTCTTGTTTCTTTACCACTTGCTATGGTATGTACATCAGTCTGATTGATGGCTTAACTATAGTTCACGTGTACTGCGCGGATGATAATACTTAGTATATATAGGTGTTTTATAAGCACGACAGGATGATTTTTTGTAATTTATTCTGAGGGAGCCAAGTTTTGGAGCAGAACTTACTCTTATTTAAGTTATTTCATAATTTATTCGGAGGCACGAATCATCATAGGAACGTTGTACAGGCATATTTTATCGATTGAATTGACTTTATAATCAACGGTTTCATTATATCTCGCATTTTTATAAGAATCTAGCTTTTTAACTAACTTTACGAAGTTGTAACTAATTAGATTATATAAAAAATGTTTCAAATATTCCCGCGTTCCGACGTCGGGAACGCATGCGCACTCTGCATTGGAGTCGGCGGCGGCGGCACGGCACGGCTGACGGCGCTGACGGCGCTGACGCTGATCATGCAAATGGCAGCATACTTATTCAGTGTCAGTATTGCAGTGTGCTTGTGTATAGCGTGTGCATCCTAAGAAATACTTGTTTCTTTAACTATTTCACGCAGTCTTCTCATCCGGAATAGTTCTAATATAAGCTTCGTACAATACCTACGTACTTTTCGATAAGCGCAGAACACGAGGCATCAGTCCTCGAGACGCAAACATGGACCAAATCCCGCGGACTCGGGAAGGTAAGTTTTCTTGATTCCCTTTCTGCAGCTGTATCTAGTCTATATTCGTTGGTAGCATGCAGCTACATAAAGTTGTATATCTATATACATATACATGAAAGTTATATTTCTAATAAATTCATCGATCTTCAAGTGTGGATGAATTTTAGCATCTTCTTTTTAAAGTTTTTAGTTAAGTTTGACACTGAGGAGATACGTTGTATGTCAATTACTTATTTGCAGCTTATGATGATTCTATCAATTTAACGGAGATTTGTATAATGTAACCAAAATATTAGGATGTCATTTTTTTTGTATTCTGGGTAGGATAATCGTTAGTTTTCCTGACAGATGGCTTTACTTTATTCTCTTCTAGATATCGAGGCGCAGATACGTGACATACAGGAGAAAAAGAAGAATGCAAAAGCTAATGTTGTTGGGGAAGAGCAGGTAGCTCTAGGCAAAACTGGATTCTATGATCAAGAGATCTACGATGGAACCAACAATAAGTTTGATGGCTACGTCACATCCATTGCAGCTAATGACGAAGTGGACGTAAGTAGAGACATGGATGAATTTGTGTTTTCATTCCAATTGTTATATGATTCTATATATTATGTTTATTTATAGGATGAAGATTATGAACCAACTACATTTAGTACAAACAAGAGGGGTTTCAATGCTCCCGCTGCTTTGCTCAACGATGTTGCGCAGGTGAGAAACAATGCTGACATATTCGTTTCTTTTTCATATTTTACAATTACTAGTAAAAATAACTTATGTAACATGTTTGGTTACATTTATAGAGTGAAAAAGACTATGATCCCTTTGCGGATAGAAGGCGACCAACGATTGCTGACAGAGAAGATGAATATAGGCAAAAAAGGCGGCGGATGATTATTTCACCAGAGCGTGTTGATCCATTTGCAGAAGGTTAGTATTTTTATCAATTTTCATAATTTAAGAGAAACACAGGTACTTTTAAAAACTTAATAGTTTATACAATTTTTTTATATTTAAGTTATTACATATTTTGGAATTATCTTTATTCCTTTTTACCTACAATTTTTGTGTAACTGCAGTACTTAAAATAATTAAACATTTGTCAACAAAATTACTATAAAAATTGAATTATCTATTAAAAATATCAACACAATATAAAAATTATTAATTAATTTTTATTTTTAATTTCTGCAGTTACATAAATATGAATGTTCTATCAAGTCTTAAAGCATATTGATATTCAAAAATATAATCAACTGTTATTTTATTTATTTACTAAGTATTGTATCCTCATGCTATAAAGATTCATATTTTCTGATTTACATATAAATCACATTTTTTTAGTTGATTGTTATTATATATGACTTACTTAAAAATCTTTAATGCGACCTATAAATAGGTGCATATAATCAGTTTTCTCAGTTGCTATCTTAAAGAATGTTGTTTTTATAAAAATCAAATCTATGTTTTTGTTTTTCCATAAAGTATATGTATAGGCGTATACAATAAGATATTTAGCCACAGTAGTTGTTATGCAGGTGGATAACAAAAAAAGGGATGTGTGATGGTTAAATTTTGGATTGAATGAAGTGAATGAGTTTGTTTCTTCCAAGTACGTACTAATTCCTGCATTTTTTTCCAATCTTAGTGACGGTCTGCACATGTGGAATCATCTGCTTATCCTGGATTCTAAGTCGAAGGTTATACGACTAAATTGTAAAAATCCACCTATTAAACCTGACAAAATGATAAAGATAAAGGTTTTTCTCTCAAAAAAATATTGATATTTAACATAGAGCTTTATTTGTTTCAAATTCAATGAAAACTAAAATTATATCTTAAAAATATGATATTACAAACATATATCCAATCTAGTTTAAATTTAAATCTTTGAAATCTTGAAATAAGACCATTCAAGTCATTTTATTGTTTTTTAAAATCTTGGTTTGTTTAATCACTTTATTGTAAAGACATGAACTTTTTTATCTTATCATTCAGGTTTAAAACAGTCCCATAAAACAGTATGATTGGTTTGAGTGCATAAATTATTAATAACGAGATCAGAATTGATTTTTAGATGTCAAGTATTTTACAAACTGGATGACATGAGCAGGACAGTGCTTCCTGTGGCACCAAAACTCCACGTACGTATAATGTATGCCAGCTACTGATGCAACTGTTTTACCTGCTTTACAATTTTAGTTAGGTTTCTTCTTGCCTTTTTTAACTTGTTGCATTCTTCAAGCGGGTAAAGGTCTTGAGTTCATTCAGTAGCTTATACTTGGAATATACTTTCGATATTCTAAGGGCATAACGATCTAGAGATTCATCTCAAAATGATTAGGAGATTTCAGTCAGATAAATAATCAATTTTTGTGACGTTATTTGTTCAAGTCTCTAATTGTTGCGCTTTGCGTGACTTTTGTTTCTTGATTACAGGTGGAAAGACTCCAGATGTCGGATCAAGGACATATACAGAAATTATGAAAGAACAGCTCCTAAAAGGAGAAGAGTCAGAGGTAAGCAATAATAAGATATGAGCAGCATCAATTATTATCGTTTACCCATTTAATAATCATAACGCGAATATTATTTTATTAACAGCTGCGTAAGAAAATAGCTGAAAAAGCCAAGGATGGAACCCTTAAAACAAATGGAGAAGCAAAACCAGCTCCCAAGAAACGTGGACGTTGGGATCAAACGGATGATACGCCAACCGCTAAAAAGCCCACAGTGGGGCTTGGCGCAACAACCCCCACTTCATGGGATAACGCAGATGTATGTAGACGTATATGAACGTAGTATTACTGATGGTAAAAAGTTGTTATTTCATTAATAAAAAATTATTTAATTTCAGGTCACACCAGCTGCTGTAAGGTGGGATGAGACTCCCGGCCATGGCAAAGGAGGAGAAACTCCTGGAGCCACACCAGGAGTCAGCACACGAATCTGGGATGCGACACCTGGACATGCGACTCCGGGTGCAACAACTCCAGGGAGAGAAACCCCTCTTGAAAAAGTAGTTTCTAGTCGAAGAAACAGGTGGGACGAAACTCCAAAAACAGAAAGAGGTGATAAACGTGAATTAAATTTTAAAGTATTTCAAAAATTCCGTATGTATTCAATTATAAAATGTAAATTTTAAAATAGAAACCC
>UCQR01075370.1:0-13741 GCA_900474235.1 Cecidostiba semifascia | reverse complement strand
CTCTCTCTCTCTCTCTCTCTCTCTCTCTCTCTCTCTCTCTCTCTCTCTCTCTCTCTCTCCCTCTCGTCTACGATCCGAATCATCGACGCGCGTGCTTTTTAATTCTTTTTTTTCGTTTGATCTGTGTACGCGTGTTAGTGCGGACGTAGAATTTATGGAATGAGTTTTGTCGTGTAAGCTTCTTTTTTTATAAGGGAATTAATTTAAGGTCGAGTGAGTGTAACGAAATTGTATTATAAGTGTTTGAATGTGTCGCGGTTTCGAATGTTCAAGTTTAACTGATCTATCGTTGTGAATACTTATAAGAAGACAAATCGGACAGGCTTGATGCACAGAACTAGTGTCGCCATCCAACGTGAATCTGCCACACTTCGATCTTGTAATGGTAATCGAGATTTTAGCGTTGCCTCCGTTTAATTATCATCGTGTTTACGTTTCTCATTGTTACATTTAAAGGTTATAGGTAAGTTTATTGATATTTTGCATGAATATAGTATACAAGCAGGTGGTAAGCTCATACCTTTCAAATTATTCCTCGTTGAATGATTTTATAATAACGAATTATTCATACGATACGAACGCTCTCATTACTTAAAAAATCAGTAATCCAAACTTCACGAAACAAAACTAAATAAGTATCGCATCAATTCCAAAGCTCTGAAAATCCTTTTATATTTCTACCCCATGTCGACGTATAGATACGCATACACACGAAGACAAAACTCGGAAGTCTGTCGGAAGCTCCTCCAATTGCCATCAAGGGTCCATTGTTACTACGGCAGTCTTTAACGACGCCTGGATCTGCCTCCTCACTCGCTCGGCCAATCGATTCTCCAGCTTATACTGCAGTTCTCTCGACTACGGGAGACTACTCTCCTTTCTAGCGCTCATCTCTCTCTTCTCCCCTCTCGCTTGCGCGCACTTGCGCGCAAATTTTACGCACGTAGCCACTGCTGAGTTTGGAAACTTGCCGTATAACTCTTGCGAACGCTTGAATATGATTGCGATTAATGTACCTGCTAGTTAACTTATGATGCAAACTTGCCGGCGTTACGTCACGAAGACACGGAGTAAGGTTAATCTATTGAAAACTTGATTAATAAACTACAGCGCTATATAGTCCTTTTCTTTTGATGCATTGTCTTTCTATACTATTTTCTTTTTAACGACGTACGAAGAATTTGTTCAAATATTAAAAGTCTCGCACGGTATAATATGACAATGAGAAAAAAAAGCTCTGTGTGACTTTGCCGAGAATCTTTAGGCAGTGTTAGAGGAGCGAAGAATAAACAGAAGAATAAGAGGTATAACGCGAGAGCGGTGGTCCTTTCTTCGAACGAAAAGAAGAATCTTAGTTACTTCTTGTCACAGTTTTCATTACTCAGAGAGAGAGAGAGAGAGAGGGAGGTCGAGATAAGGAGGCAGAGAAGTAGCCGGTAACGGGTTTCTTAGAGCTCGCTGAGAGAGTATACAGAAAGAAGTTCCTTTTCTTCGGCGCGCTCAAATTGAAAATTTCGCCGGCGGTACTTGCGACCTTATTTTTATTCAGCGCGAACAGCGTTCACCTCTTCATAGGCCTTCCGCCTTATTAGACATCGCCGCGCTGTTAGCTCTTTTGAGAATTTGCCGACTGTGCATCTGCGCCGCGTTTACAGAGTTTATTGTGTACTGGATCCCTCAGAAAAGAAAAATATTTTCTAATAAATCTAAAGATGCTGAATTAGGAAAATAATTTCGTGATTCATCAATTCAAACAATGGCGACGATCCGCCATACGCCATAAATTAAAAGATATCATCATGAAAAAAAAAAACAACTGATCCCGCAAAAGTCATAGATCACAATATTTCATCGGTATACCGACCAATCAGCCGTCCAATAAAAACAAGCGCGAAATTCGAAGTTTCGTCGCCATAATATATCACTCATTTCATATCTCCGGCTGTCATCGAGACCGCAGCAATCAAAAACCGTGTAAAACAGCGGACAAAGCAGAGCGAAAACCACGGATAACACGAATAACGCGCGTGCATCATCTTTCGGGCGCGAAAAAAGTGAAGATGAACTGCAACGCGTCCATCTCGGCCGCAATAAAAAAAAAGGAGAAAATCAGGGGCAGCTGTATGCATGTATACAGAGAGCGTTGAACGGCAGCTATCAAAAGATCGATTCGCGCGCGTGCGGTCGTCATCTTTTTTGCTCGTTCTTTTGTTGGCCCGAGAGCCACGTTGTCCATTTCGGCAATGCAGAGCAAGCGCGCGGTTTTGATGCGCCGAACTCTCACGCGCTCCCGAGAACTGAGGGCTATAAATATTCGACGCAGTTAGTCGAGTGGACTGGAATGCATCAGTACTTTTTGTCTGCAGAAAAGCGATCACGTTTTGCATTTTTTTTTTCGGGGCTGTGGGCGAACACAAAACAGCTTTTTCTTATAAGCAAAAAAAGGTGGTGATCGGATAGAGGCAACTTTGCACGCAAACTATAATAGTTGAATTATAAAACTTTCGCGTACAAAACGAAAATACATACGCGTATACTATAATTTGACTGAAAGTTGGCAGGATCGACTGCACCATCTTTAGCTTTTTGTCATTATATTGTTCATTGCAATTGAAATAACTGAATTGAAATAATTTTTATAATGTTCATCGATATAATAGATGAAAACTACCTGATTCCAAATTACTGTTTTCGTTATTATAGCCATTATTTTAAAATAATCCAACATTCATAAAATAAAATTTAATTTAGGAAAAAACAATTTAAAAAAAATACAAAGTATAGTTATAGAAGCCATTTAGAAAAAAATACAAATGTCGAGCGAATGGAGTTCAATAATTGGTTTATTAAACTGCTTACCCAAGAATGAAAATAGAAGTAATATATACCTTCGGTACAAGCCGTTTTTTAATTTTTATAACTATCCGTAATTTTCCGCTTGAGAAACCAAATCAATATAGCATCAAAAAGCGAGTATACCTTTCGATAAATTAAAAAGTCGCCAAAAAAATATGACACACACCCAAGCCCCAGTGTAAATGAAAAGAGGCAAAAGCAAAAGAGTTGGTAGATAGTACACGCGACGAGCGTGCGCAAGAGAGAGAGAGAGAGAGAGTATAGGGAAAACAGTGGCATCACGAGGGAAGCGGCAGCAGCGCGACGGCAGGCGCGGGGGAGGCGGAGGGGGATGAACACATGTCCGCGTCACCGCCATCTCTCTGGTTCCCGGGATCCCGAAATTTATGTCGGCCAGTGAATCACGTCAAAATTTGATTTGTCGATGGCTTTTATGGCGGCAAGTTATTGCGGACGTTATGTACAAATTCGCGTGATGGCGCCGCGACGCGGACGCCAGGAACTACTACTACTACTACTATGACAAAGAGAGAGAGAGAGAGAGAGAGCTGAAAAAACAGTCAGGGGAAAAAGGATGTATCTCGTGGATTTGCAAATGAAACAGCCATTCGAGAAATACGAGACGTTTCTGTTTTCGGGTTATTTTTTATTTCGCTGGATACTTATTTTGATTTATTTCCCGCTCTATATATGTGCATGATGTATTTCCGATTCAATAGTGTCGACGATTGCGGATGTGCATGCGAGCAGCTATGTCGCGCAAAACTTTGAATTGACTGATGATAAATATGTTAGTTGACAATTTGAAAAATAATCTATCTTTTGAAATTCTTTCACTTAACGTAATTACAAACACTATTAATGAATTAAATATATACAATAGTAGTTCAAAGACACAAGATAAAAAAAGAAATTGTATAAAATCATACAAGCACGACCAAAAAACCCCCGTCACCATTATACAAACGTTCGTATAATAATGCGAACGAACACACACCGCGCGCTCAACTCGTTCGTTCAAAACGAGATAGACTATATACACGCAGAGAGTGAGAGAGAGAGAAAGAGATCCGTTCTCTTCGCATATATCAAGCGCGCAGGACGAATATATCATTCATAATTTGTTCGGAACGCTTGATTTGTAGCCCCAGCAGTAGCGGCGTCGACTCGTCGTGTGTCCCTCTTGGCCTCTTTCTTTCTCGCTTTTTCGCGCTGCACACAAGCGCTATCTCTGTTTTTAGAATCTCTCTCTCTCTCACTACTGTCGGGGACGGTTGCGTGTGTGACGCGATGTGCATAGATATATACACAGCCGCGGCCCTGGCACGCGCTTAACGCAGATTGAAATTAATACCCGATAATGCCTGTAAATCATCGCGAGAGATGCGCGCTGCGCGCTTATCAACCGGCGAAAAGTATACGGTATAGTGCGGCGACACCCGGTGTAAGAGTATGAGGGATGGCCGCATTGAATTGTGTGTATGCGTGTGTGTATGTATGTGGGTGACTGCTGTTTTTTTTTCCGGCTAATGGATTTCAGAGCGATTCATGAGTGTGTCTTTGGAGAATGGAATTTGTATAGGCTTCTCCGGAAATTACTTGGCAAAGAAATAGGACTAACGAATTATTCAGCAAAAAGAAAAAAAGAACAGTATATAACCGTTACATTCTAAAAAGCTCGAGAATAAACAATCCCAGCATATATAATTCAAGTTTTAATATAAAACGAAAAGAGCAAAACTCTCTTTACAAAGTCAAAAGCGTTTCTTGCATAGAAAAGTTGGCGACGTGAAACCCAACCCTCGGCTGATAATGCTGCTGCAGTAGTCGCCCCATCATCATCGCACTTCACAGACTCTCGCAAATAAGTATGACTCAGCGCGGCTCTGCGGCTCCCACAGAGAGAGTATATAGTATATTATAGCAACATCGAGATACGCGAGAGAGCAGCAGCAAAGCCGCGGTCGAGCTTGGCCACGTTGACTCCGTCAATTATGAAGGGAGCCCTTAATAATGAAAGCAACAGCAGCAGAGGTGCCGTGTGGCAAGCAAGGAGTAGAGTTCCCCTGGGCAGCATCACCATCTTTCATGCTTACCGCTTAACGGTCCGCGAGTCTGCATAGTTGCGCGCGTGTATATAACGCGCGCCGACACTTTCACGCGCCGAGTTGTAGAATCGACCCTTTCTTTGCATTAGACGTTTCTAAATGTAGGTATATATGTATATACTTACCTTTTGTATATATACAAGCGACCCTCATTGTCAGAGCTTTTTTTTTGCATGGTTTTTCTAAGGGCAGTTGGTCCCTTTTTTTAATAGAGACGTTTCTTGTTTGTTGTATCAGGTATATAGAGTATTGTATAAACGAGAAATAATAGGGCAGATTTTTGCGCTTGTTTTTACAAAATTAATACACATATTTGTTCTCGCGATTTTAACTCACTCGAAATAAGTGTAAAAATATGTGTAAAAATTAATTAATTTATCAAACAAAGCAAACAAGAAATATATTTCAAGCACATTTAAAACCAAATGAATATAATTCGTGCCGGCGTTACAAACTTTTGAACGCCTTCAATGATCCAATGTTGGCGCGGTACCATTAAGATCGCGAATCCATAATCGCCATAAAGTACCGAGACTTAAGGGAAGTCACAGGGCGAAATTCACCTTTCCCGTATGGAATAGCACTCGCAGCGAAGTTTCAGAGCTAGCGTAAATTTTCCCAAGGAGATAGGAGTCGAACGTTTGATATGTTCATATTCGGTAATACCTTAGAAAGGTTTATAGGTATAGGCAATGAATCAAGTTAAAATGTGTAATAATATATGATTTACATTGTTCAAGGAGAAAAATAGAAGAAATAAAAAAATATTCAAGTATTCGTATTTTATTTTTTCAAGCTTAAAATATTAAATTTTTGTTTATTTATCATATTTTTTAATAATCTTAAAAACGTTATATATAAATAATTTTTATGTGATAAAATAACGTAAGATATGGCCTTGATTACCATATTCTTAAAAGAATATATTTTCACAGCGTTTACAAACTTTCTTGAATTATAATCATCGAAATGAACTCTATGAGGTCTTATTTTGTTCCTTATGCTTGCAGTTTCTAGCTTCATGGGTGGATTTGAAAATAACATTTATTTATTGAATTTTTATATACCTTTAAACCGTTTTTAAAAATCCCTTTATTGAGCTGAAAACCACATATATTAAGGGCATATCTTGTTATTTTTATTTATATTAATTTTTTACAGTTTTTTAAACATTATTTAAGAATATCATAAACATCTTTTTTTTAAATATTTTAACCTAAAAAAATAAAATACGAATAAGTAATCTAAAAACATTTAAGGTGGTGCAAAAAAAAAACAAAGTTTTGATATTTTAGAAAATGTTAAAACTGTTAAATAAAGTAAATAATTTAAGTCCATCATGTTAAATATCAGTACATTCGTTTTAAAATTTCGCGCGTTAGAGAGTTTTGTTGCGCAGTGCGTCTTCGAGTGCGTCATTACGTCATACTGCGTTTGTACTGCGGTCACACTGGTCACGGTAGCGCATGAGATTGAGATACTATAATTATGACTGTTCATCAAACGCCGTCTGCTTTCGGACGCCTTTACAAGCTATCCAAATATTTTTAAACGTATTTTGAGCATATATAATTTCTATCTGTGACAGGTGAAACAGACAGAATGATGAGAGAGAGAGAGAGAGAGAGAGAGAGAGCTGGTCTTTACTGCGCATGCGACATCTCTCTTCCTCTCTCTCTCACTCTCACTTACGCACGAGCCCGAATGTCTATACCCGCTCGTAAGTTTATACGACAGGTAAACGATATTTATCAAATTTATGAAAGTAGACCAGAAAATTTATAAAGAAACTGGATTCGGGAAATATAAAGTGAACTTTACTATTTCTTATCGGTTTAGTAGTTAGTGTAAACGCATTCAATATGTTTCAATTTGGACGTTTTCACGGTAAAGGAAATTTAGAATTAGTTCAACATCTTAGAAGTAAGTTTTGAGGTTATCTTTATGAATAAAGTGTACTTGTCAAAACTTTCATTTTATATACTATGTTCCATAATTTCTTAAAAATCTTTTCACAGAATCTGGAGTAATTAAATCAGAAAGAGTGTTTGAAGCAATGAGACAAGTCGACAGAGGAAAATACACAGATCCTAGCGATGCTTATATTGATTGTCCTCAAAGTATTGGGTTTGGTGCAACAATCAGTGCACCACACATGGTAAACAGAACAAAATTTCTCTTTATTGTCACTGTGCAAAATAGAAATGTTTTTGTTACAAAAATCTATAGTTTTCTTTATTAAATATAATTAGAGTTAATTTAATGACGATATTCATAACAAAAGCAATTGAATCAAATTTTCAAAAAGAAAGACAAAAAGTGTTTTTACAGCATGGCTATGCACTGGAATTCCTCGCAGATAAATTACAGGATGGCAGTAGGGCATTAGATGTTGGATCTGGTTCTGGCTATTTAACTGCATGTATGGCATTGATGGTTGGCCCTAGAGGTGTAGCAGTGGGTATCGAGCATGTGCCAAAACTTCAAGAACGAGCTAGAAGAAATATTCAAAGTGATCATCCTGAATTATTGGAAAATAAACAAGTTGAATTAATAGGTTTTTTGAGTTTTTATTGGCTAAAAATTTAACTGATACTAATCTTTAATATATTATATTAACATATTGATTTAACTTATCATGATAGTTGGCGATGGTAGACTAGGTTACCCAGATAAAGCACCATACGATGCTATTCATGTTGGAGCAGCAGCCCCGGAAGCACCAGAAACCGTAAATAAAATATATTTAATATCTTCATAACAACAATTTATTGATCTATTATATCATCTCTTAAATCCATTATTAAATATTTTCAGCTTATTGATCAGCTTGCTCCTGGTGGTCGTATGATTGTACCTATTGGAAAAACGAATGCTGACCAAACATTATTTCAAATAGATAAAACTATGGATGGTCACATTCAGAAAACTTCATTAATGGGAGTTGTCTATGTCCCATTATGTGATAAAAGTCGACAAGTATTATGAGATTTATGTAACATTCAATAGCATGCATCACCCATTTAAAAACTACAAAAAAACAAAAGCAGCAAAACAATTTTTTAATTTGAAAGACATTGCTTGTCTTCAATTTATTTACATAATTTTATTTAGAAAACTGTACAGTCATTATCTTGTATAATAAACCATATAAACTTTTAGAAAAAACATTTGAGACTTGATTTTCAATATTGTACTATATTTTCCATGTTATTATGGCCAATTACATCTACATTTGTACAAAAAAATTCCTAACAGCAACATCGATATTCAATTCAAATTACCTATATTAAAATGCCTATTTTAATTTTTTTAATAACTCGCACAAGATAAATAAATAATTTGTGAAAAAATAATTAATAATTATACATATATATATAATTAAAAATAATGGTTGATATAATCTCTGCTTTATACATTTCAACATACATTTAATACATTATATACATTAGACATATCATTGTGCATGGGTTTTACAAAAATATAATAAAGAAATCGTAAATAATATTCACATGAACATTCGTGAAGAATAGTACAATTAGGTACTATTTACACAAATATTAAAATTATTCTGAAATACTTTTTTATATATAAAATGTCTGCAGCATTTCTACTCTTCTTTCTAATAAGACTAACATTTGTTTTTGGATAACAATGATTGTATTTTTCATTCTTCAATAGTAAAAAATCTAGCTATCCCATAAAGATGTGCGTTATTTTGTATAAATATTTAGATATATAATATTCTCTTTTTGTTCAATAATGTCTATAAATATCAATTAGTAGTAGATGCTTTAAAGAACTTGAGCAACATTTAATTTATATATATTCTAGCAGTTCAAGTTATTTTTCAAATTATCACATTCATAAAATTTTAACCATTAAAAGACTTAGAGGTGAACCAACAGAAACTCCAATCCCTAGAAAAGCACCTAGCATGGCAGATGCTATTTCTTTTTCTTTTGAATCAACAACTCTGGAATTGTTTAAAAAATTCGTTTATAAAATGTATGTTAAAAGAATAAAAAAAGTTTTTGAAGCTACAGTAAACCAATCATACTTACGTAGGTGCAAGCATAAATACAATGTTGCACAAATATCCATTACTGAATGCAAACAGAATAGTCAGTATAATATAGTATAAGTCATTGTGTATGTAGACTGGCAGATGATGGCGTGGTTGAGCATTACAGAACAAAAATGCAGGTATGAACAGTAATCTTAAGAAACTCAAAGTCACCACTAACCATGGTTTTTTATTTGGCTAAAAAACAATAAGTTAAAAACAATAAGCTATGTGAAGCATTCATAGTATAAAAAATAAAATTTTTGTACATACCCACATCAAATATCCTGAAACAACTCTACCTATATAATCTGCACAACTGAAAATTAGATAGGTAACTACAGGGACAAAGTAGACATCTGAAAAAATTGCAAATGTAGTAACATTTTGTTTGTTAATAAAAATATGATATGATAATAGATTAGCTAACCATTCCATAAATGTCCCTTTCCTTTTCCTTGGCTTTCTACCAAAACTGTTACAGATGGATAAACTGTCATTGTTATAAAAAATATGAAAAACATACTAAGTCCATAATGCCATGTTCTCTTAAAAATGCGAGTATAAGAAACATGTTCTCCAGAGAAGTTTATTTCATCATTGATTGTAAACTCTGGTTCATTTGGATCGCGAGTTTTTATAACTACGTGATGTTTGAAAAAAACCTACAGAAAATAGAATTTTATATTTTTAGTATCAAACGGTAAGTCTTATATAAGTAGTGATAAAAAGTGATATTAATTGTAATCTCACCTCTCTTTCCAATATCACGTAGGCAATTAAAGATAAAAATAGTACAATATCGCCTATAATGAAGTAGAGAAGTCCTGAGATTACAGGACTAGCACCAATCCATAAAGATAAAATCTCGGTTAAAGCAGTAAAAATTCCACCTAGAGCTTGACCAGCAGACATAGCAGTTATATATTTTGTAGAAAATCGAGCTACAATGCCCATCAAACTTCCTCCAAAAATTGCACAAGCCGCTGAAAGTATACTTTAATGAAATCACTTATTTGATATACAGAAATTGAAAACATTTACTTTTACAAACCATTTACAATCGCCACACTTGTCAATGTGATTACAAGAAAAGCATTTTGATCTAAAAGAAAAATAAGAAAATTAATTTTACAAAGTATTATTAGTACTACGATATCAATACACTTACATTGATCTGTATTAACTCTTGCAAATGATGTGGTTATCATAAATACTACTAAAATTATGCACTGAGATCCAATCATTCTTGTGCTTAATGATATCCTTCAAAAATAAACATATAAAGTTTGTATTAAAATCTACAAAATATAATAAAATACGTACTACATACAAGCGACTTACTTTTTGCTAATGAAAGTGTTAATTATCAAAAAAATTGTATTTGGAATTGCACTTGATATACTTATATAAGAAGTAAAACTGGCTTGCAGATCTGTTCTCTTTTCTAAATTTTCTATGTGACTAAAATTCACACCATGAGATTCATTAATCTCTCTAAATTTATACATCCAATACTGCAACATATGAATAAATTAGTTACACATAAATTATGCAGGCACATATTAATTATTTAATAATTTTACTCACATCATCTGCTGTGATGAAAAAGTTCCAAGGAATTAAAGTATTTATTCCTAACAAATAAAAAACTATGTATGCTAAATTATACCTGTCAAAAAAGTGAATAATTAAATTAAGATCATGTGTTAAAGAAGAGATAAGGTATCTTTATCTTAATATATGCTGTATATACCTGTCATAAGGAATTTGATGCTTAATAAACGGTTCTTCATGAGAATATACGATATTCGGATCATCTATTTCTGTATCAATTTCATCTTCAGAGTCTGTATCTTTTTCTTCTCTCAATAAAGGTTCAGTATTGATTGAGTAGGCCATTTTGCTAAAGGGAAATATATTTAATATTATAAAAGTTTACAACTGCGATCAAGTATAATTCATGAGAAATAATACATCTGTTGGAATGTTAAAATTTATTATATCCATCTAAGATAATTTGCTAGATGATAATAAAAAATAAAAATAATTTTAAGTTTACATAAATTTTTGTGCACTGAGAAAAGCTGATTGTACAGATCTGACAGTTACTTGGAAATGTTATAGCAAGGTTTCAGAATTAATAAAATTCATTTATCAGTATTTTACATTTTGAACAAGTTATGTTTATCCTTCAGAGTAAGTGAAATAAAAAAAAACAATAAGGAAATCTTGAGTGACTTACAAACTTTCGTTCTTTGTTCCCCGTCGATTATTGCTAGAACGTAATAACCTCTGACGACTTCTAAGAGGCAAGTATAATCCTGACTCTCCAATGTCGTCTTCTCAGGAACAATCAGGTGAGCTAGAGGAGTGACGAGTATCCCGTTGAAAATCCTCGGCAGCCGTCACGTCGTTGTGGCAGAGTTGCATTTTGCGCTTGACAAAGTGCAACAAGCACGCGTTATTCCTTGTGCACTCGTCGCTATCTGATTATGCTGATGATTGCTCAGCGAGCTGCTGCACATCTGGTTCTGCTGGCTTTTGCGTTGCGCGTGCTTGGTTAGTCACTGTAGCGTCAACGCATTATGTTTTTCTCTCTCCTTAGGTCTTTCCTTTCTCTTCGAAACGCACAGACATGATTCCGAATCTCCCACTGTAATATAGAAAAAGGTGGGGAGAATCGAGTATCGAATGTCGAATGCGGAAACACGGCCGTAACCGTATGTATTATTTTATCACTGTCCTACTCCTACTAGATTCTATTCCACAAAAACGACAAAACATCAACAATGATCAGCTGTCCGAACCATATAGAAATAATATACATAGAATGGCAGAGCCAAAATTCTAGCTTTGTCCGCTATTGCTTATTGAGAGGGCGCCCGACTCGCTTAACATAGCGAATAATACCAGTACGAGTCCGTACGCTCCGCTCTATACTATACGTATACTCTATACTGTACTATCTATACTAGACTATATGTATGCTATATGTATACGAGGAGACGCCACTCCATTTATCCGACATGGCTATCTTTTCCTGCAAAAGATCCTCCGTCGTGACGGCTGAGACCTAACTAGTAACAGAGTCCTCTGTTGGCATCTGTTATATATACTTATACTATGATTTACAGACCTAACTGACTATCGATCAGCAAAAAAGTTTAATACAAAATAATAATCAATATACAGAAATTAGTTATTCCATCAATGTAAAGTGTCAACTTTTTGTAACGGCCCACGATCAACGAACATAATCCTTTTTAGTTTTACTTTATATATATTACCGATCGTAGTACCGACCTTTGTAATTAATTATTGTAATCCTAAAGAAAAAGTCGTTTAGTCTAAGAAGTGCTTGTCATTTATTTATATCACATATTTATTGAAAATTACAGCTAAAAAAGATATCATTTTCTACAATTGATTACTAAAAAAATATCATACTGCGAATTTGTTTTTCTTTATTTCAATCACGAGAACATATATGATATATTTCATAATGAGATATAACATGATGTATTCTTTCTCAAAAAATTGACGCGTTCATAAATAATTATATACATACATAATATAATTCGCATGCATATATTTAATATTTACTATCATTGAATAGTATGTGCACAAGTTTCTCGATATTATTATGGGAAGTAAATAAGGTCTCTGCAATTGTCGGTAATACTCAGTTTTATTAAGTCACCGTAAGAGGGCTCTGAAACTCGTTAGCTGTTTGGCCACGCGGAGCATCGTCCACTGAGCATGCGCGCAGCGTACTATGCCATACCAATTACCATATGCTTATTGTGTATATCATGCGCAGCGTAATATAATGCCATAGAGTATGCTCGTTGTGTATGACGGGGTGTGTTCCATTGGGGGCTACAGCAGCTGTCACAGCAACGTTAGATTGTCTTTATGTCATCTTAAGTTAACTTTAAGAGACTTTAACGTTGCTGTAACAGCTGCTGTAGCCCCCAATGGAACACAGCCTATGTCTCCTCCCCAGCCTCCCCTCCTACTCCGTGGCGGCGGCAAAGCGGCAATTACGAAGGTATCTAAATATGAAAATCTATATTTTATGAAAAATAAAGTAAATGTATTAGACATCAGTAGGAAACATGATAAACTGGGTAGTGGTTATAACTTACCAAGAATTAGCTGCAGTGATACTGATGAGACAATAAATTTTGTAATTCTTCCAGCGATATGTAAGTATAATTATGACCAGCTATAAAGTTGACGGTAATACTGAAAATATAAGTAGTAAAACTATCCCTGATAACAATTGGAGATTGAACCCGATTGAAACGTCTAAGAACGATTGAAAACGATTAAAACGGAGCACATTTGCCGATTATAATGGATTAATTAATAGATTTTAATCGGCATTTATGCTTGATTTTAATATTAGAACGCATTAAAATATTATAATGGAGCACATTTGCCGATTAAAATCGATTGATTAATCCATTACAATCGGTAATTGTGCTCCGTTTTAATTGTTTTCAATCGTTTTTAGACATTTCAATCGGGTTTAATCTCCAATTGATGTTGATCAAAGTTACCCTTATTACATTTATAAGATCTTGAAAACAAATTATTTCAAGGTTTCTAACTTCAATCAAAATCATCGTAATAAAGTAAAATCTAGAATGAATTTTTTTTATTAGTTTTAACGCTCTTTTGAATAAAACCTAATTAAGAACAA
>UCQR01075108.1:0-10260 GCA_900474235.1 Cecidostiba semifascia | reverse complement strand
TCGTCGCTGCTGCTGCTGCTGCTGCAAACCACGACAAGTGAAACAGAAACGCGAGAGGATTTACCGAGGCCTTGGTCGACTCGTCGCTCTATATCTGTGGATAGAAGCCACCGCAAGCGAGTGGAAAAAGAAGAGCCGAAGTAGAAGGAGAGGGTTGAAGAAGGATGACACGAAACGTCTGCTGCTGCATCTTGGTGTCAGAAGTGGGATGCGGCTATACAGCGGTGGGCAGAGAAGGGAAAAAAGGACAAACGGAGTCCATAATCCATACGTCCGCGGGAAATAAATAATACACGAGAGCAGAGCAGAGCAGCCACTCGCTCGGATGTTGGATGGCGGATAAAACTACGTCCTGTGGATATATCCTCCGCATCAGGAAATACAAGGGAACCAACCGCTCAGCGGCTCACGCTTTTCTATCCCCTCACGACCCCGAAGATAAAAAGAGACAAGTGCAACGCGCGCAGACGCCTTTTACCCTCCGACATTTGAGTGGAGTGCAAGCAGTAGCAACGGCAACATATAGCATCTTGGCCGGTTTCCTTCAGGAACTTGAGGAGAGAGGGAGATAGATGTTGCCCGTATAATGACGCAGGAGACGAGAAGCCGCCGGACTTCACGTGTTAAACGAGCTGAGACTATTCTCACAGGATACCTGTTTATGCCAAGATTTTGCGGCTGAATAGAACACTTTCGTAGGGAAAATAAATTCAAGCATAACAAATTAAATTGAATATTTCAAAGGGATTCGTAATGCCTCTCATCATGATTATCATATACTCGTGAACGCACGTTACGTTCTTATAGCATGCGCGTAAGCATAGCGAAGGTTGCCCGAGGAGAGCTTATACCTGCCCCTCATTAGCGAACAAGTATCGAACTGCTAGTTCATTAACTGTCAGAGTCTCTCGCATAATGATCCGTTTCCTTCTCTCTTCACCTATAATCGCGAAATACTGATGTACACCTCTCTGCAGTACACGTATACGCATCTCTCCACCTATATACGGTTTCGGTCGAAGCGCTCAAGTTTTGAGACGACCCTAGCCTAGACCTATACCTCACACGCATTATTATTACTGTATTTAACTCGCAATCAAGACGTCGTTGGGGAGTTGATACGTGGAGTGCTTCGGGGCACGACGATAACCAATGTACTATACCACCGCGGCTGAAGCATGCGATAATGAGGCTGATCGGCAGGTTCCGCTACTAATTAATACCGAAGAGATGTGTAAGACGAAATGAAGCTTCAAGCGAGGGATGTATCGTTAGGTGCCCAGTATCGTGTTACATAAATCCACGTGTAGTAATGATAATTAAACGAATATCCGCACGAATATACTGCTCGAGACGATTTTTTTCATCATATAATAATCGTGCGTACAAGGAGAATTGCAACAATTCAAATTAAGAAGTAAATATTCTTCGGGAATGAAGCTGCATGAGAAACACCCGTTCTTATTACGTAGTAATCCTTGATATATATAGTTATTTCCCTAGAACCATCAGCTTAATATGCAAAATATGCGGGGAAGCTTAATATCGAGGGTATTTTTTTGACTTACTCCGCAAAAATGAATTCCCTGGATGCGACAAACTGGAGAATATCTAGAATTGCAAAGTCTGCGGAAAAACTTTGAGGACGGTATTGCGCGCGCGTACTCTACTTCCCCACCTGAAGCTCCAGCGGATCAGAATTTCAAATTTATTTCAATCAAAATAAAAGTCTGCTTCCGGAGTATATACATCAGTTTCCCTTCTGCATCGATCTAGTATTTCATTAGGTCTGGGCTTAAGGTCTTATCTATAATGAAGATACGATACAGCCACGATGTATTATTAGACAGTTGACAGAAAATTGAAACAACGTGTAACCAGAAGTAAATTAAAACAATGAATGTTTCTCTTGGTGAAATCCAATGAAGTACCGACAGGATTCTCGCAGAAGAACAACGCAGCAACAAGTAAAGGAGAAATAAAATGTGCCTAGAAAATCGCGAGTATATTCGCGGAGATCGAGATTCTTGTAACCGCCGAAGCCAGAGAATGAGGAAGAGAGAAAAGACTGTGGAAAAACAATGGCGCGCGTCTCCTCCAAATAACCCGATAGTGCTCGCTCGGGCCCCACACCGGCAATCGCGACGAGGGCGAAATTCTACTGCTGTTAGAATATCTCGAGGCAGACTCTTGTACAGCCGTAAATAATGGATTTATTTTTCAAAACATCTCGTTCGTCATTTTGGACGATGCGATATTGTGTAAATAGAAACTCTGTGAACGCAACTGATCCTGGGTGGATACAATGTACACGAAGGACTTGTGTTTTTACAATGATGTTAGTGGATTGAGAGGCTCTTGATTTTTATTTATTGATTTACCTACTCGTTGGTAAAGGAAGAATGGAATAATTTTATAGATGATCTCGTGTATGCGATAATGAAATTAATCTTGTATTCATTCTGTATTATTGGATCATTGAAAACCATACATGCCGTATAGGTTATACATATGTCAAGTTTTGTTATGTTGGCGGAAAATATTCATAATACCATCAGCGGAATAATTATCCGACCGTGCACACAGAACATACACTAGTAGACAATACAAATTAGCGATTCATAAATTAGCTTTTTCCCTGCAAATACACAGGATATTCGATTAAATGTTGTATACGTAATTGAATGGCTCCCCACCAAGCGGTCATTATGTCAGCCCTGGGGCGAAGCAGCGCCACCGCCGTTGTTGCAGCACCCCACAGCTGCGGTGCACGAGAACAGACTAGTGGCGAAAGCTCGCTCGGGAGAAACAAATCAAAAATAAAAATATCGAGCAGCAGCACTAGCGCAGATACGCTCCTGCTTAGCAGGGCTACGGCTTACCGTATTTGAAATTTATTTTTTTCCTCTTAAATAAACATCAGCCGTACGCGGATCCCGGAAATAATTTAATATGCCAAGTCATGCGCAATATTGCGTAATTAAAATCTTGTTTCTGTGCTACCATATCTGCGGTGAAATAATTATGAGTAAAGAGAGCTCATTCTAGTTTATTAATTACATACACGCAGAAAATGAATATATATTATTCAGTGTTTACGTTTCATTTGAATTAACAAAACACTGTGCCAAACTTTGAAATATAACACTTGATGAAAAATCATGCAAACGAAGTATAAGTGTCTAAGAAAATGTTTGAAAAATGCACATCGCAATAATCACGAAGTTTATAAAAGAAAACTAAGTGGAAGTAATAATTTTCCATACATTTGAGTGAAAGTAGGAAGTATTAAAACACAGCTCGACGAATCTCTAAAAGAGTGCAACGCACTTCTAACGAATGGAGCTGATGCATATTTAATCTATTTACTTTGCGGGCCAGCTAAACAAAATTTATTCCGCTTATTGTTATTCTCACTTTCATTAGCTGAGCGAGAAGTTTATTCAAAGAAGTAAGTAAGACAAATCCTCGCCATACCTCATCTCTTTCGTCCCGCCACTAAATTTTCAAATACGACGTCGGTCTACTCTCGCGAGAGCAACTTTTGCAAAAGAAGGAGGAAGAAAGAAAGGATGAGGGAAAGAAAGAAGAGGGCGCGCGTTCCGTTTCTTTCACTTTGCACATACGAACTGCAAGGCAGCAGCAGTCGCGCAACTTCAAACTGATGTCTTTTCTCACCACCCTCGACGATCCTTCGATAACTTCGTGCTTACGCGGTTACGCCATCCGACCTCATGAATTTCAAAACAACGCCAAACCGAACAGCGCATATATTGGCAAAAAGGGTGGAACGACGTGTGGAGGCGGGAAAGAAAAGTGTCCATAAAAATTCTCAGCGAAGCCAGCGAGGGAGTTGGTATTAGTAAAGAGTTGGCTCGTATTTATAGGTGTCAAAAACTATTTTTTCTACAACTCTACTTTAATTTTTTGTAAGAAAAACTTTGTTACAAAATTCAATCGCTACTTATAATTTTAGTAAGCTATTAAAATTAATAAAATATTAAGTTTGACAACAACTGAATAAAATTAGCGGTTCTTATTCGTTGAAGAAGTTCTATCATATACTATATTGGTTCTCGAATTGCTACAGCGCCTCCCAAAGGTTTAGAGAAACGCAACATTTCCCAGTGGATATATTTGCTAAGCTACAGAAAACGACTATGGTTGGCTGAAAATGCGAGTTACGAACAGTGAACGTAGGTGAATGTTGAATTCGAAAGTTGCCAAGAAGTGCACAGCGAGACATATTTTAATAGCTTCGAATCGATAAAGCATGTTCTATAAGAAGAATTTTATGAACTTTAAAATAATCTTTATAAGAGTTTTTTGAGTAATTCATGAAAATATTTTTATCTTGAAACTTTACTAAATCGTAAATAACAATAATCGTTTCCAAGCATTTTCCTCTGTACACCTGATAATTGCCTCAATTTTCATCTCGTATCCTTTGCAATAAATCCAACACTTCTCCGGCGCTCTTTTCTATCTCACGTGCAATAGCATGTAAAAAAAGACAAATAAAGCGTCGCAAAAAAAAGCAAAAAAAGCGTAGAAAATAAGGAAACTTCGCACTCGATGGGGGTGGAAGTCAAAAGCAAACCGAGAGGAGAAGAAGCGTCGAGGCGCTGAAACGAGAGCAGATGGGGAGAAATAGTTGTAAAGATGGATGGCGGCGTAGAGATGGAGGCGGCGGCAGCAGCCGGTCCCGAAGACGCGCGAAAGAGTCGGATATAAACTACCCCTCTCTCTCTCTCTCTCTCTCTCTCTCTCGTGCGCTACTGCAGTCGGTCCAAGAAGGAGAGATGGAAAGAAGTAAGTTTGCCTACACTCCAACAGCGGCAATCGCCGAGGTATAATTTACAGGGCGCCGGTTATGTAGTCATGATCCCAGGGACGCGAGAGAGAAGTGCTCGCTCGTTTTCCTATTCCACCGGGAACTTTTTCGCGCGCCCGTTTACGGCCGCTGCTGCTCTCTGGGCTGAGTTAACGGCTTTGTTATGCGCAATCGACGTTTCCCGACCTTTCGATCGCGATAAAGCCTCAGCTGTGCCTATAAGCCACATATTGGCCTTATATATACACGTGCTGGTTGTTGGACACTCTGGATTACAAGCTATACTGCCGGAGATTCGATGTCGGACGATTGTTGGGTATATTATATACCATAACGCGTTTTCAGGTTGATTGATGAAAATACGATTTTTACTGATGTGTAAGATCAAAGAACGAAATTCGAAACAATATTTTGATAATTCAGGTTAGCCAATATCAATATCATTGGTGCGGATTGAATTGAAACGTATCCGACTTTTGAAACATTTATTGTGCTGCGAGCAAAAGTTTTCAAAAACCCAATCACGCAACTTCAATATAGAAAGTTCAATCTGAAACAGTCGACTAATACGGCCATGCATCATTTAATTACTTTGCGAACGCGCGGGCAAACTCGATTCATATCGCAAGTAAATAAAGTTTGAATCCTAAACTTCTGTGCGCAATGTGAGTTGGTATAAATTTCAGCCGCACGTTTGACATTCACGGATAAAATGGGAATATTTTGATTAAAATTCCTAATCTTTGAAAGAAACGCTACTCGATATCCTTATCAATCCTACATCATCAGCCACATCCAACTTCTCAACAGTAAACGAAGAAAAGAAAACTTTTCTCTGCCCCGAGAGATGTGAGAAGGATCACACAAACGAAGCAGCAGCAGCAGTAGCAGAAGGACTACGACGACATTCCATCCATCACTTAATTACTTCATGAACCTCGACAAACTCCATTCCCGACGATGACGAGTAAACGCAAAGCGTCGTCTCTCTGCACCACCTGGCTTCGGCCAATACGAGAGAACTTGCCTATACGCGGGAGGACCACAAGTTTACCGGTTATTATTTGTGTTTGGTAATAACCGCTTTTCCGTGAGAGCACGTTATATACCAGTCACACTTAAAGCTACAACGACGAGTATACGAGAGAGAGAGAGAGAGAGAGAGAGAGAGAGAGAGAGAGAGAGAGAGAGAGAGAGAGAGAGAGAGAGAGAGAGAGAGAGAGCCGAGCGTCAAGAAAACGGTCCAAGTTTCGAAGGACTCTGCAGCACCACCTAGCGCGCTGCTGCCACCCCGCACCTCGCTCGCACGCGCACGCTTCGAGGCTCGTTTGTGAGATTACTTCGCAAAGCTTCCCGTGTATCAGTATATACCCGGAAACTCGAACGAGCCCTCTAGCGTCGATGTAAACCCTTCCAGGCTCTATGCAGCCCCGGCTTTTCCTTTCCCGAGTTGCTGCTGCTGCTGCTCGCCTACCCAGAAAACGATAGTCGTTTCGTTCGGGAGCATCTCTCTCTCTCTCTCTCCCTCTCGTACTTGCACAAGCCTACCGAGCGCTTAACTAAGGAATGCTTGATGCTGCTTGTTTTGCTGCAGTCCTTTTTCGCCTCTCCGCCAAGAGAGATTATGACGTCAACGATGTAATGCAAGCACCGGCTGCTGCTCTTCATCTTTCTCTCTCTCTCGGCCTCGCTTTCGCGCGCGAGCAATATTGCCGAGGTCGTTTCAGCTCATCTCGCGCTCTCGCCGAGATGGACGATAAAAAAGTTGCGCTTGCCGGAGTGAGAGAGGAGAAAAGTTTGCGGAGAGACGGACTGATCGAGTGTCGTGCTGCTGCACTGCAGACTCCCTTGGATATTCCCGGGATGAGCGACCGAGCTGCTTGTTTACGGTTCTTGATTAAAAATACACAAACGTGAATTTTAACATTCTGTGCAAAGCACGCGTATAGATATATGCCGCCATGACGGTTTATTAAAGTTTGCACTCGTGGAAATGTAGTTTGCCGCTGGCTAAATAACCATCAAAATGAATAGACGCGGGGAGATTGTTTTGCAACATTGTGGGTAAAAACGATCTGGCGATAAAATACTTCGGAAGAAAATTCTCAGAAAAGGAGGAATCGAAAAGATACTTCGAGATTGCCCCAAAACGTTCGCGGGCATTCAACATCTTCCTGCAGCCGGTTCCAGGATGTTGGCGTCCACATGAGCGCGTCCGAGTTGCCGGGAGGCGAAATTGAATTGTTATTCCATTTTCCAAAGCAATTTGCAAGTGTTATCAAAGTTTTCGGGGAAAGAAAGACGCCCGCGCGAAGAGCTTCTCCGTCACGCATCCTGATGACTTGGAGCTTCTCGCGAAGAAAGAAGGAGAGAGACTTTCTTCTTCCAAGGCTTTCGCGCTACTGCTTCCGTCGTCTATCGCCTCGTGCGTCCCTTTACGACACTTCGAGCTTAACAGATTATATTCGTGTATGGAGAGATGATGGTGCCGTTAAACCGCGAGAGCAGGTGTTGCTTTTTGTGGCGATTTGATTGGCCGGCCCGTAAAAGATGAACATTTGAAAGTTTGATTACACGTGGCTACTGATACCATAATCACGTTTATGGAACTTGCATGAAATATCTTCTTTACGCGGTGGTTGACGGACAGGGAAAGTAAAAGTATAAATATAAATTGCTTCGGACGATTCAATTGATGCAAATTCAAAACTAGAAACAATCAAAGTTAAAGGAACAATTAAACTCGCGCTTTCGTACAACGCAGCGCAGTCTACTTCCCTCTTTCACTTTTCTCGCAAGTCCTTCCGTCATTATTTAGCCATCGACGAGTGCAGCGAATGCGAGAGAGAGAGAGAGAGAGAGAAAGCTAGACGATCGAACTACCAAGTTTTCCGGGAACTCAGGGAAGGCGCTGCTCGTGCGCCTTACTTTCCCCGCGAGCGACGCCGGCAGACTCTCTCTCTCTCTCTCTCTCTCTCTCTCTCTCCGCCTTGCCGGTAATTTCTTTAACGAGACAACCGAGACATGGAAACGTCGGAAGGAAGGTGCTTGCCGTTGCTGCTACTGGCGGTAGGGCAAATTGTAGTCTTTATATGTAGAGACACATAACGTGTTCTACACTTTGTTGCAAGACAGTAGTAGACCGTTTTTCTTCTTTTCAACGATTTTTCCAAGAACCTTTGTGCTTTTTCGATGTTTTTTCGATGTTTCATCGGCTGCAATTGCTTTCTTTCAAAGTTCAAACTGTCTTATAACGATTCCTGCGACTGAAAAACTATCGTGTGCTTCACTGTCTCATGGAACTCATGCGATGAGTGGAAATATAGCTCAATATTTAATAAGCAATACAAAGTTGCAGTATATCGACGTAGAGCAAGTTAGAGAGCCAGGCGAAATAATTAAACGGAGTCATATTGGCGTCAAGGGTCGTCGTACGGGATGAAGCAATTAATTTTTCATGGCGTTTAATTTTGTAATTTTTATTTCGATAGGGAGCAGCATATAGGTGTGTGAGCCCCTACAGAGCAGCAGCAGCAGCAACCACGAAAGTCCCGGTATTTTTCCGGCCATCTGGTAGAAAATTCCCCAGATCCTCGTTATTCTGCGCACGACACGAGCAGCCAAGCTGGCGGCAGCGGCGCGTCTCAATTTATAATGCATTAAGCCGTATCGGGCCATCGTCCCATAGCCCGCGCGTGCTATACGAGACCCGCTCTCTCTCTCTGTGTATATGTATGGACTAGAGGGGGCGGCCTCGAATTTAGTAGAGTTCCGTCCTAGTTGACGCAAATATATGGTTATACTTCGCCGCGAGAATTACAGATATTTCGCGGATAACAAGCTTGGATGTGACGATAACACACAACGAGGATTATGAAGAAATGCTGTATTGATACTGTTATTGTTTGTTTATTCCAAAATAATGCGATATCATTCGGATTGAATATTTTAGGGAGGATGATTCACTTACTTTGTACGTCATCTCATTCATTCGACTCACTCGCACTTATGACCTTTAGCTTATATTTCGTTTCGCAGGGATTCAAAGATCGCTTACCTGAAACAAAAAAAAAACAAATCGATTATACACAACTGAATAATACGCATTATTATTCTTACAATAATTATTATTTTTATTTAAATAGAAAAAAATATATTCGAAAGCATTAGTTGAAAAGCAGCTCCTACAAACAATAATCCGGCATTGTTCACTGAGAGAGAAGTATTTCTTTACTATAAAGAAATTATGCATTAATAGTTAATACACGAACTAAATACAATATTATTTAACTTTTACTGCAATTTTCGGTGTGTAAAACAAAAGAAAAATGTATACAAAAGTATTGTTAACATTATTACATAATTTAAATGCATCCGCGAAGTTTATATTTGAGAAATAGTTGTGTATGAAAAATTGAGGTTAGGGAAGGAATTTTTAATTTATCAAATTCAGAACTGCATTTAAATTATATATTCGTATGAAGAATACTTTTGTTTACATTTTTAGTTAGTTGTGCATACTGAAAATTGCAATTAAAGTTCAATAATAGTGTATTTAGTTCGTGTATTAACTATTAATACATGATTTCTTTACAGTAAAGAAATACTTCTCTCTCAATGTTCCGTCTCTCTCATCCCCTCAGTATAAATGAACAATTTCGCGCGCGGCAACAGCAAAGAAGTCTCCCGGATAAACGACTGAAATGTGACGTGGAACGATAATGGTTTTATCGTGCGATTCCTGGGCGCGCCGCCGCGAGCGAGGCGCGGAATTCACCGCTGGATAACCAATATCGCGTATCCGCGCCGGTGCCTATACGAAAAAAATAAAAAAAAAACCAAACGCGAGTCGAATTTATTGCGCGCGCGTGTATAGGCGCACACACGCCGGTTTCATGCGCCGCCGCGCGTTATTTCGTTCCTTTTTTTTTAGCCTTTGAATATTTTCGACGCTGTTTGAGTTTTGGTTGACTAATCGCGCAATTTTCGTCTATAAACGAGGAAGCCCATGATTCATGCGTGTATGTCGCTCGATGAACAAGAAATATTGCTCTTCTATGTAATACGACGACGTGATTTGGTTGAATGGAGAGAAAAAAAATGTAGTTTCTAGTTTTTTCGCAGTACGTATGAAAAAACGTATACGCTGTTATATTAGTGTACGATATGGAATTCACGAGCCGTTATACATCGGGTACAACAAAATATATCCGAAAATCAATTGTACGTTGAAATTTCACATAGATTAGCACGTGACGTCGTATACACAGACCAGCTTGCAAGATTTCACGCTTACTGGAGAACCAATGAGCAAGTCGTCGGATGTGATCGCATCTCAGTTGCTTTGGCACTACACACGAGAAGCTGAAACTTTGTCGGGCGAAAAGTAGTCAGGTATCGAGAGAACTATTGGTACGCAGTTAGTG
>UCQR01075074.1:1644-12251 GCA_900474235.1 Cecidostiba semifascia | reverse complement strand
ACACACACACACACACACACACACACGAGCAACTGCAGCAACAACCTCTTGGTCGCCTCCCCCTTGGCCTAGAACAACTCGTCGACGACTGCAGCAGCAGCTCCTTTTGCTTCTTTCTTCATTTCGTGATCTCTCTTCTGCTCTCGTACATGTGTGTGTGTCTATATAGGTGAGCAGCGACCGTGTCCTGGGGCGATCTTTTTCCTCGTGTTTACTCAGCTTGCCGCCGCCGCCGCGCGATTTCGTCCGGAATGCCGGCGGAGGAACGATCGGACGAATCTGTATCTCGTGCAAAAACGAGCTGCAAGGGATTCTTGCTTCTTCTTCTTCTTCCTCTTCTTTTTTCGCTTTCACTCGCTACTCGCTTTTTGTTTGCATTTAAATTTCAAGAGGAGGAGGAGAGATGTTTAGTTAAGGTGAGTACACACACACACACACACACACACACACACATGGCCAAACAAAGCAAAAGAGACTGACAGCGAAAATTCGAAATTTTCACTCTCTCGCACACAGCTGTGTGTGTGTGTATTGTTGGAGAGTCTTCTTCTTCTTCCTTTTTCGCTGATGGTTTATAAGAGAGAAACTACTATAAAGCCCTGGCGTTTCGTCAGCCTTTGTCACTCTTTAGATTCCGATATTTAATATCAAGTTCTGCGAGTCTCTCTTGAATCGCTTTGACTAGCGTTTCGACAATGAAAGTTCGAAGACGAGAAAGCTAAATTCAAATACATAGAGATAAGAGCACAGTTCATACCGAGAAACTTTCAGTCGAAGGTTTAAAATTTCCCATTAGCGCCTTTCATTCGGATAAACAAACCTTGCAGTATCTGGAAAGCCGGCGGGGAACGTTGAAACGCTTTTAATGTTAATAAGAAAGTTGGAAATGATGATGCAGAGAGGAGACTTGATAGAACGCGTTTTCCGAATTCTCCGCGTTTGTTCGCTAAAATAATAATAATAATAATAAGAATAATAGTGAAAGGGAGAGCCGAGCAGGTATAATACAACAATGCTGGAAAAATCCTGACCAAAACAAAGATCCACTTAAGATTACGATACATAATGCTCAGACAGCGCGAATGAGATAGAGATAGAGTGAGAGGGAGAGTCAATGAAGGATCTACATTGTAGATCTTTCGCTATTGTGATATGCTAAAAGACTGTCTGGCGAATTTTACTTCGCGTATTACTCTATAGATTAGCGCGCATTACGACGAGAGACACGAGTCCTTCCCAGAAATTGCTTAATCAGAAGAAGAAGAAGAAGCGGCAGCAGCGTAGGTCGTAACAATAAACAAGAGGTCGACTCTTAAAATACACCGAAACATACCGTAAATTCAGCGGATCCACTCTTCTAGCGATCTCTCTTATTCCATTAGTCTCCGTTAAAATTAGCATAAGGCAAAAACTTTCGACGATTCTCCTCGTGAAAGAAAAAAGAGTCGAGTCGTCGGAAATGACTCGAAACATTTCGGAATCTCTCTCTCTTGTGGACTCGGTACAATACAAAGGCCAACGTATAGAGAGACAGAGCTCTCTCTCGAGAGAGAGAGTAAGGGGTTCGAAACGTCAGAGATGAAGGGTCATTGTTCTTCGGACGACTCGCCGGCATAACGAGAGTGGACAGTCGTGTTTCTGTTCGAGTTATGGCACTGTGAACATCATACTTAAGGCGCACAGGCTTTATCCTCTTTGGATAATATCAGTGCAGCCCAAGCGAGAGAGAGAGAGATTCGGAACCGGTCGTCGCCCATTATAAATGACGAAAGACCTTAATGCGCGTCACGCGTAGTCGTATTCACCATGTGAAGTTCATCATGTCTCTCTGGCTGAGAGAAGAGAGAGAACTGTAAGGAGAAATGAACCGGCCTAAATCCGGCCTATACTCCTCCGGTGTGTGTATATTGTTGCTGAATGGATGACGATGATTATGCGCAAGCAAGACAAGCGTCTTGGGTGGGAAAACGCGTCTCCTCTCGTCGTCGTAAAAGATATGCGGTCTCTACTCTGCGAAAAATAACTCTTGCTCTGCGGTTGCGGACACACTCTGAAATTAAAGATAAGACCCGCGGAGCTTTTATAAGCGGCCATTATAGTGGATTTTTAAATACTAGTCGGTGTTACTGATGCGCTTATTATATAGCTGATGTGAATCGAGCGTAAATTTTACGTTGAGGAATTCACGGGACATTAATACTTTCGGCAATATAATATAACTAATTGAAGTATAGCTCCTTCGTACATAAGAAACGCAATCAAAGTTTCTATTATACACACAATCGTCGAATAACTCCCAACTCTCCTGCTGATTTTCGATTAACGTGTGTATGTATACAAGCGTTCTCTCCCGATTCTCATCGATTTTCAATTCGTTGCAGGGCAATACCATCGATTACATCGGAGGGCCGATCGTAAAACAAGCGAAACGTGTATATTATGCTCCTAATACACACGAGGAGAGAGTTTGTGCTGGCCTAGATTCGCTCTCCTGCAATGGCGTGTATATAAATGCTCGGGGGAATAATAAATATGTGCTCGAGCGACGAGCGTCTTGGGAGAGGAAAAACACCGAAAGTTTGGGGCTTGTGTGTGCCATTTTTCGCACGCCCACGACATTTCCCTAAGAGAGAGAAAAGCGCGTGATCAATCTGGTTGATTAATGGAGTTTCACCGGCTGGACACGAGGAGATTTCCGGTCTATTAAAATCGAGTTTTCACCTTTTAGGCGATGTGAGCGAGAGAGAGAGAGAAAGATTCCGAGGTGTAGGCTTACATGGAGCTTGTAAGCATCGTCGTTGGCGACGATCGTAAATTCGACTAAAGAGGAAACGGTATGCGCGAGATGTAAATAATTGGGAGAGCCGCGCTTTCTTTAATTGAATGCTGTGTGCTGTAATTAAATTTACATAAGCGAGAAGATTTATTTTTTTGATTGCTTAATGCTGCCTGTAATATGTTTATAAAGACGACAGGTGCATTACACATCAGAGTTACGATGATTTTTTCGGGGAGATGTTTCTTCCTCAGAGTTTTTGTATCGTTTGAAAACATTTTATACTTGCCCATTTGCATATACACTGCAGTTTTACGCGTCTGCATAACTTTTCTTTTTCTGATGTCACTGCAATGAATGTGAATCTTTTTAAAAGCGTTTGCCTTCAACATTTTTTATTATAGTAGCTGATGTTTTATTCTTTGTTCAAACGATGACAAAGCGATAATGCATGCGCTTGCGCAAGAAAAAACGAAAAATTGCGGTTTTTCTCTATCGACGTTCTATTTTTTTTTTTTTTTTTAACGTTTGCTTTTGTTCCACGCTTGAATCAAACAGGCGTAAGCAGGGCGACAAACACAGATACAAAATCGACTTCTACAACGTATATAAATAGACCCACACGTGTACACACATTTATTTTAATAAGCTTATACAGTTCATACGGGTCATACTAAAAAACGACAGCTTATTATATTAACATAACACATCCATTCACCGTCATATTTAATATCAGTCCAAATAATTATAACGAATTTCATCAAGCTTACCGTAAACTCGCTTACGCGCACTATATACGCACATATATTCAAAATCAGAGACCCATCAACTCGTCCTCTCCCTATATTATAATCCTTCGACTTTTCGACCATCAGCTTTGACCACCATCAACGTTAGTTGCTTCTCTCCCTCTCTCTCTCTCTCTGTCTCTCCCTCTACATCAATCCCTCTTTCCCATCCACAGCAGCGAGATAATACCACGACGCGGTGGCGGCGACGGCCATTAATTTCTTATCGGCGCCGATCGTCGATTATGCGCGAGCGAACGTCGGATTAGGCTCTCTCTGAATTTTTTAGCGCTCGTTTGCGCGTACTGACCGGCGTCGAGCAGCTCTCGGGATTATATATTATATTTTCTGCGAGAGCGAGAGAAAGGAGTAGAGAGAGTTTTATGCCCTAACGAGACGGCTTATATTCAATTTGCGCTGATAATCGCGATGGGAATTCGCGCTCTTTTTTTTTATCGAATTTCGATGGATATGCGCTATGGTTAATTACCCGCGCGTATCAAGAGCTTTTATTAATAAAGTCCGTGGTAAATAGACGAGATCTACTGTGTATGTCTGCGCGAGCGCGAAAGGAAACTTGTTTTCTCGCTACGATAAAACGAGCGATGTGTGTGTGCACGGCTCTTGGTTATAATTTATATTGAAATTCAGAGGTTCTTTCGAAGATAAGCTGCTCGACTCGATTTATTTCACCGAGAGACATTTTCGTCGAGACGCATCGGAAAGTTTATCAGTGTCGATGAGGAGAAGAGAGAAAAAAAAACAGGATTGATTGAAAAATTGGCCAACGCATAGATAGTATTAGTACACGTAATATTATCCACTTACCGGAGTATATAGTAGCACTTCGTTACGTGTCTCGAATTTTAGCGGCTAAGTAATAAGTGTGTATAGCCATAAAGAGCCGGCGTGTAATATCGCTTTTATAAAGAAAGCGCGCATACGCATTATAGCATTCGTATATTGAAAGTGTTTTCTAAAAAATCCGACCTCGGCCATTGATTCCGACGTTAGTATATAAATATAATACATATACGAATATAATCCAATCTCTTCTCTCGGAGCGTCCATCAGAAAATCTATATTAGATCGTCGATTTTACGACAATCCTCTCGATTAAACGCCGCGTCGTCTTATCACGCGGCTGCGGCTAAATCTGTATATAGCCGCACTATAATACGGAAGAGAGAGAGAGAGAGAGAAGAAAAAAGGAGGAGGAGAGAAAGAATCCGCTCGGCTTTTACGTCCTCATAAGCCTCATAATGGTTTTTATCGACGCGCCTTATTAACGACCCTCTCCCTTTTAAGACACCGCCGCCACCGCCGCTGAACTTTCAGCTGCGCACTTGCCTCTCATCTCTCTCCCCTGCATATACTCTATATTCACGTACACACATACAGATATATAGGTATATAGTTATAAAGTGGAAAGACCGAGAGAGAGAGAGAGAGAGTATACACACTAGGAAGCGCGTGCCGCTCGTATTAACGAGTGCTGCACACCAGGCAAAGCTTCAGAGTCGTTATACAGCTACCAGGCACATGTGTATGTGTGCGTATAAGCCACGAATAAACGCGCATTTTCTCTGTTATTCCGAGCGCGTTGCCGCGGCACTCGCTTTATCAAGAAGAGAGTGAAGCTAAAGAGGACGTGCACGAAAGCACTCGAATGTAATTTTTAATTGCGCGCGCTCGCGCATGCGCCAAGTGCACACTGCGGAGAGAGGCTGATGCTTTTTTTTCCTCATTCTGCGCGTTCTAGCGAAGTACGAGTGGTGTGTTTGATCGTTGGAAAGGGAATTTAGAATTTTGAGGACGTATACGTATGTAATATCGCATGTGTAATCGATACGGCGAGTTAATAAATAACGCGCGCGACTGAATAGTAAATACGTATTCAGAGAATATGCAAAACCGGCAATTGCAGTGGCCGTATAAGCGAGTCAGCGTGTATATTAGCGCCTTGACATAATTTTTCCGCTTCTTCGAATTAGAAGCTGTATACATATGCAAACTTAACGATCTCGAAGATACGGCGTCTCGTCCGTCGGTTATCATCATTTTCCCTTGAAAAAAAAATCCATCTCCTTATACACAGCAATGACTCCAACTCCGTATGTGCCATTCCACAAATCAGCACAAGACATGCGCTCGCGCGCATCCCCGCAGATAAATAAAGGCTCCAACTCTAAAGGTAAACCGAGCCGTAAAGAGATTCTCTCTCTCTTTCTCTGAGAGCGCGTACTCGTGGAAATTCAATCATAGCCTCTTTCCCTTCGCACACATTACTCCGCAGCTTTATTTTAGCGGCGCAGCGCGCGCGCGTCCGTTAAAAGGCGAAGCAGGCTGGGACACGTGTACTTCGATAAATAATGCAGACCTCGAGACGGCGGCGGTTCGCGTATAGTTACACTTACGTGGTGATATAGGTAGACGCTGCGTCTTTGCTCTTCGACCCTATGCATGTGTGTGTTCCCACACACGGTGTTCTGCATATTATGATACTTTTTTTTTATTATGAAAGTGTGGGCTGCAGCAGCAATTGACGAGAGCTTGCGGTCGTTATATTCTCGTATACAACATATATAATTTGATTTTTTTATTTATTACTCGTGCAGTCTGACCTGTTGCGTTTTTTAGATTTGATTTCACGCGCGGGATTGTATATAATTAGAGTATAAACGACAAAAATGGGAGAGACTCATATGCGTTCGTGCGCTGAGATATTATGAAATTAATTAGTCCGCGCGCTATGGACTAATTAGCAATAATCGAACTGTGAAACGGTGCCGATTCGATAATTTTCGAGAAGGGGCGAGATAGCTGGATTAATTAATGAATTTTAGCTTCCGATATATAGAGTGAGAGAGAGAGCTAGTTCGGCAAAGCCGATGAAGCATTTTAATATTATACTCTCTCTCTCTCTCTGCAGCCAGAGGGAGAGCGCAAATTATACGGAGCGCATATATCAGAGTGGATAGAGAGAGCCGCTGATGCCTCTATCGGATAGCTTTAAACAATTATACGGCTTTTTAGCACTGGAATTATTAATCATCGCTGTGTGTATGTGTTATTTCGAGGAATCGGATATTTGTAAAATATTGCATCGTTATCAGGTGTAGAAGAAACAAGAGAATGAGCATGTATACCATGAATCACGAGGATAAGCTTTATACGATTGTTTTGACGTGTTGAACAATTTCCAGACGCTCTTAGCGTGTGATTCATACATAGGTGTATCTACACGACCTTATCAACGTGAATCAGAACGCATTACCCGACAGCCGATTAGAATAATTGCTTCGAAATCAAGATCAGTCAGAGAGAGAGAGAGAGAAAATCCCCAACAAACATCAGACGCCATTCACGCCAACAATATACAAACAATAAAAAGAATCCGACCTCGATTCGTTCGACATGTAGCCACACCGCATTTCCCATATACTCCTCTCTGTTACGCAAGAGTCCGAACCTCCCCGCGGTGAAACAGTCACCGCAGTGTCCTCTCGTTTACCGTTCGCCCATAACGTATATATATACACACGACGGAATCGAAAAGAAATCTCTCTCTCGGCACATGAAAATCGAAATGGGTGGTTTTCCTCTCTCTCACTTCGGTCCTATATCCAAAGTGTCGTTTAGTTACGTTATCTGGGACTTTAATCGACGCGCGTGTCTTTCGGATTTGTTGTCGTGCGTGTGTGTGTGTGTATATAGACTCAGGCGTGAGTTGTAGGGCTATATATACTATAACGAAGTAGGTAAGCGCGGCGCGCGTGTGTCAGTCGAGAGTGAGTTATTTATCGATTTTATATTAGAAAACGAGTCAATGAGGAACCGACTGTATATATTATAAGTAGGCGCTTTTGTATACATATAGATTGTATCGCCTGCTGCTGCGGTTGCTTTTTATGGAATTTGTTCGTTATAATATACAGTTATAAATAAGCAGCAGTGTGTGTGTGTATGTGTAACAAAATGCGAAGGCGAAACAATGATCGCCATAAATTTATCCCCAAATCAAAGGTCTACTTCGGTCCTGCACGTCGCGACGTTTTGCGGTCGGCCAGGCTTTTTGATGGGTTTCCCGGTCGTTATACCGTTGTACGTCCCTGTCCGCGAAATGCGACACCCTCGAAAGAGAGAGCCTCTAATGCGCGCTCGCGAGTATAATTCGAAATCCGAACGTAGAGAGAGAGAGAGAAAGGAATTGAAAAAATACAAGAGAGAAAGAACAACAGGGGACAACGTTCTCTCTCTCTCTCTCTCTCTCTCTCTCTCTCGCTCTATCAAAGGGTCGTCGGATTTCACAAAGTGAGCGCGAAATCGGCGCCCCCGACTTCCTTCTGTGTGTATAGATGTGATGCAACGCGGACGGGTGGTGTGTTTCGTGTTTGAGAGAGCTGGGATTTTTTTTGGGGATATGGCAATATACTTTGGATTTTCGGAGTGATTCTGGTAAGAAAGTTTATTTTCTAAATGTGAAAATTTGAAATTTCTTCGATCGATATCGAAATATTCTCAATCGCCATAGTATAACAAATCATCGCTATAATAAAGTATCGATTTTCAAATTAAAAATACAAAAACCAAACCTCTGCACGTATCTCACACCACCTTTCTTTTCTCTCAAGTTTGTCTCCTTCTTTTCCCTCATAAAATACGGGACGTATACACACACTCTTTCTCTCTTTCACCGAATATGATAAACAACGCGAGTGAGAAAGACGGGCGCCATATAGTCGCGCGCATTCGTTACGTTATGTATCGTGTGGCTTGTCGCGTGCACACGTGGATATCGTCGTGCGTGGGGGCCGACGCTGAGAGAAACGACGAGAGCCGTGTGTGTGTGTGTGTGTCCGATGCTTTATTAGGCTTCGGTTTCACCCTCGGATCACACGGCGACGACGAGAGCGAGAAAATTTATATGTATTTTCCCGAGGATTCTACGCGAGACACGTCTAAAGAATGATATAGAGGAGAGAGACGCAATCGTGCTGGGTGGAAAAATTATGGTCTCTTGGATGCGTGTTATAGAAATTGTTTGCGCGATTAATTTCGGTCATTATTCCCGAAGAGAGACCACTTGATCTAATCATCGTTATATTAAATAACTACAGAGGCCGTAAAAAAAAATCATCTCGACGAGACGAGTCCGTAAACGACGTCGTGATTACGTACATTATTATTGTGCATAAAACCACGATCAAGAGCACCACCGACCAGTATATAAATATTCCTAGAATTTCTCTCTCTCCCCGCACGCATGCTATTCCATAAAAGACACTTCATAACGACTGACGTGCGGTTCAGCCTCCCTAAAGAAAAAAAGAAGAAAAATCCTTCAACACGCATAGCATCACGTCAATTCATCCTCGCACTTATCCGCAATCACGCGTAGAGAGAGAGAGAGAGAGAGAGAGAGTCAGCTCTCTCTCTCTCTCTCTCTCTCTCGCGACAAGTATAAGGGAAAGAGCGAGGCGGAAGAAGGCGCCGCGTCACGTGCAACCACACGCTCGATACATGCACGTAGCTTCACCACGTATCCCATACTATGCTGCATACACACGACGGTACGTTGCCCGCTACGTGGTCCGACCCACTTGTATGCGCTGCTCGCGCTCCGCGAGAGGCCTTTGTCCGCACCGCCGCTGCTGCGCTAATCGGGAGACTTCGATCGGATTTATGAGTTGTTGGTTGCATATAGCTATGCGTGTGTGTATGTGTGTGTGGACCGGTATATCTATTATACAGCTTGGAGGAAAGTATTATACTGCGCCGCGCGCGTGGGTGAGACGAAAAATTGGATTTTGGAATGTGGCGCTGCTGCGGTCAATCAATTGTAGGGAGACTTATTTACTATTGTGCAGTCTATACGCTTGTGCAGCGCGAGAGCTTACTATTTCATCGGAGTTATAATACAGTTATGTCGTATCGTAAATTGCGAGCCCGTCGATGCGCCAGTTGAATTTTTAGCGGCGTCGTTTGTTGCATAAGAAATAATGTATATTGTGATGCACCTACCGCGTAGATGATATATTATACATTGAGAGTTAAATAGATATCTATATAAAGTATTATAAAATATGAATGAGAGAGTGAATTTGTAATTTTATTTTATTCACGCCTCTGTATAATAATATTAACCAGAATAATTAATTTTTTTGTTACAGGTCAGTATACCGAAGGTTACCGCACTCACGACGGAGAGAGTAAGTCGCAAAAAGTTAATTATTCCCGATGATTCCCCGACAATCAAGAAAGAACGTTATATCCCCCCCAGCAGCCGTATTCCAATCAACCGAAGAGAGAGAAAGAGGGCATAAGAAACCGCTTAATCGAATCCCACCCTCAAGATCCCCGACAAGAATAAATTCTCTCCTCCAGCTACTTTAAAGCCTAAGCCGTCGCGGAAGAACACACAGCATCCACAATGACTGTCGCGCATTTATATCCAGACTCTCTCTCTCTCGTTCTCTCGATCCAATTTTCCTCTCTTTCTATACGACTACTAGGTACTATATACACGCGTAAACTCCTCCCTTTTTTTTATCCGTAGCCGCTTGTGTTCTCTCTCTCTCCCACTCTCTTCCATATATACAGCATATACCACCCCCGTGTAGCGTACTTTCGCTCGCTCCCGAAGGATTAGACGGAGCGCGCTTCCGCCCGAAAATTGCCAATATCCGCCGGCGAGGATCTTTATTTTGCGTCTTACCTCGGGAATGAGGTCCGATAGATTTTTATTGAGGCGCCAACCTATAGCAGTACTGGTAGCAGTAGTAGTAGTAGTAGTCGAGGAGATTAGATTGAATATCAATGCATAGCTTCTCTCTTACTTTGCATCTTCGCTTATAAATAGAGATTCCTTAGTATTATAGGATAGGATATAAAGTCCTATATTTATATCGTTGAAAAAAAATAAAGGAGAAGGATATAATAGTCACGCAACGAGCGCGATAGCGAAAAGCAATTTTCTCATCAAGGAAGGCTTGATTAGCGTGAACGAAAAAAAGCGATAAATTTCAATTGAACGTAACCTC
>UCQR01075053.1:12886-24443 GCA_900474235.1 Cecidostiba semifascia | reverse complement strand
ACACTATATAAAAATCTATTCTCACGTGACATTTTAATTTATTGATATTAATATTGATATTGGATATGGAATCTACTAGCGTCGTTCTGTAGACCGATAAAACAGGTTGCTAACCTTCTATCGCTGCATTCGATTCAATTCACACTATAATTACTCATTTTAATACCTTAATTCCACTTTTCAATGCTTCTTCTGATTTTTCAAATGAGTAAGGTTGTCATTTAAAATACCAAAAATACGTAAAATTTTTCAAAACTAATTTTATCAACAATATAAAGCCAATTAAAGGTATAAATTCAATTAATACTATTTATTTAAGTATTTTAAGTACCTAAAATAATTTTATCCACAGTAATTTTTTTATTTTGATATTTGAATTTCGCGGTCGTTTACGGCGTATGCGCGACAATACTACCAACATTTTCCATAAAGTGAGAGCATCAAACTGTGCTCACTTTAGCATCCCTGTACATGACCTACATCAGTACATCCTATTCCTATACTGATCCCTACTCAACAATATTCATCCTATTATCCCAAATCAAGCTTCTGTATCAAGAGCGTGCGTTATTTTCTCTTTTTATTTTTTGAGGACTTTCAGTATATAGCACTTTACACATATACTTAAATGTATACCTTTGCCTTTGCCGATGACTCTGAGCTCTGCAAAGCCGAAGGAGGAAAGGAAATGCGCGAGTTGGAGCGTATAGAGCGTCAGTAAACCAACCCCGGACCGCGGGAGCAGACGCCAAGCGCCAGTGCCAGTGCAAGATTCCCCCCTTCCCTCTCCCCAACGCTGTATAATTCCCAGCTCGAGCGAACGGAGCACACAGAGCGAGCAGTCAGTCTCGTAGTCACCTTTCTGTACGTAAGTAGTGCTATCGCGTGTGTCGGCTGCCAGAGGGACATCTACGGTGGCACGGAGCCTCGCACGCGCGACCGTCCACACACATTAGTCCAGCAGAGAGCGACTGCATCCTATAGCCAAGCAGCCGAGTTGATAGAATCGACCGATTCTGCGGCCAAGTATAGACGATAAATAGTTATCGCTGTCGATCAACTTTACGCTTTCGGACTACTCTCAGGAGGATGGTGCTAGCCGAGAGGAATTCCGAAAGCGTACGCAACGGACGAAGGTCCAGGGGCCCCAGCCCCAACGGACAAACCGAGTCCTCCAGCGAGGAGGATGGAGGTGAGATGCATTCTTATTTCCTCCGCTGCACTTGGACGCGAAACTTTCTTTCTTGTTCCTTCCTCCCTTCCTTCCTTCCTTCCCTCCTTGTGCTCCTTTGCATGGAATTCTGCTCGGTATTAAGAGTATTTATTCTGCATCTGCTGCAGCCGAGAAGCTGCACGCAGTGCACGCGAGCGTGAGGTTCGCAAGTCTCTCGCGAGTTGGGAGGGTACGTTGTGACTTTTATCGATCGATTCCTCTCTAGGAAGGTGCGGGCAATCGCGCGCGATTCAACTATCCGCATCGCCGTGTCTCATTTTTTATTTTTCAAGTTCCAGCAGAAAAGATCCGCGTTGGCAGGGACTACCAAGCTATCGTGCCCGAGCTCATTCCCGTCAATGATAAGAGTATGTTCAAACTTGCTATATTTTTACTTTTCCTTTGATTTCCCAGCTGACCAACTAACTCGAGTTTTCCTCTTTGTTATTTGTAGAGCGGAAGCCAGAAAAATGTCCTGAGAAGGCACTGCTTGTCTGGTCGCCGACCAACGATATACCAGATCAGAAACGTAAGTTGCGCTACGAGCTTTTACCCAGTTTTACACAAGACTTGCTGCATCAAAACTTTTGCTTACTTGACTCTGTGTTGCAGTGGATGAGTATATTATCTGTGCAAAAGAGAAATACGGATACAACGGAGAACAGGCATTGGGAATGCTCTTCTGGCACAAACACAACCTCGAGCGAGCTGTGTCCGATCTGGCAAACTTCACACCTTTCCCTGACGAATGGACAATAGAGGATAAGGTTTTGTTCGAACAGGCCTTTCAATTTCACGGCAAAAGCTTTCACAGAATTCGTCAAATGGTTAGTCTCAATAATAAGCTAGATTCCACATTATGTTGTTGGCCAAACCAAGAATCATTTTTAAATTAAGAAGATGTATTCTTCTCTCGTAATAGCTTCCAGACAAATCTATAGCCAGCCTTGTTAAATACTACTACAGTTGGAAGAAAACCAGAACTAAGACATCCTTAATGGATAGACAAGCAAGAAAACTCACTAGTGGTGGCAAGGAAGGCGAAAACGGCAGTGAGAATGGAAGTGAATTGGGTTCCAACACAGACAGTGAATCTGAAGAAAAAGTAAGAGAATCTAGCATTTTTACTTTGCTAAATCACTTGATCATTTTTGCATGCAACCAATGTGCGTAACAAACTTTGTGATTTTTCCCCCTTTATATATATTTATTTTACATTTATTTTTCTCAAGTAGGTATGTGTGTGTGTTTAAAATCATTCACCCTCTGCATTATTTTTATTTGATTCATCTCTGTTATTATTATTTTGTCATCAACAGCATCTTGGCGATCGTATTGCCTAGCATTCCCAAGAGTAAAATCTAAGAGTTTAAATACACACAACTGTTGTTATAGAAATGCTTAAAATATGGGTATTTGCAATCTTTCCACCAACAAGTCTTTCTCTTACATTTTACTCTTGAGATTTTTCAAAGGAATACGCATTATGAAATTTTTTTGTTTTGCACTCACAAGCATCTGCATATGTTTCCTTTAAAAAATCTTGTGATGTATAAACCAGGTCAGTCCATTTTGGCCAATGACAAGCTTTCTACAATAGTTTTCATTGCCATAGAAGATGGGATTACTCTTAAAAATGTATCCACACGCCAATTTACATGAAATTACAAGCTTATATTCAAAACAAGATTGAATTATGCTACAATACATACCAAGTTAACACAAGTTTATTAAAAATCAGCACTTATATCATCAATATATAGTTTTCTTCATTCTTCATTCAGTGTTTCACCACGAGTATTTACAATTATTTATTGGGAAGATTTATAGTTAATCATTCACAAATGCTTGTACCTAGCAACAACAAGAAATCGATGGCTAGTTTTTTTTTGTTAATCACAAGTTTATTCGTTTAATAGATATTACATGCAGTCACCACTTGGAGCACATTAACCATTCTCTCATGTTTTAATATTACATAAACTTTTGTGAATGATTTTTATTCTACATCTCCTCTCAATTATTCATGGATGCTAGACATTAGGCTTCAAAGAAATGCATTAGCAATAAAAAATCATTCACTTTGTTACTCATCAACACAGTTATATAGATAACATGTGAGATTTCGTTTATGAAAAACGTTTGAATGTGGGACGTTCCAGAAATGGACGATCCACCGCGGAATTCGTCGTGGAAAGAACCAGACCGTGCCAGGGAGCCAAGGCGCTGACGCCAAGGCCTCATCCGACTCGGAAAACGTTCCTCAGGTTCAGGTACTCAGCCTAAACCTTAAGAAAAAAAAATAATAATAATAATTATAAAATCCCCACTTTTGCGTCCTAGTCTCTATTTTTTAGTACCGCTTATCCACAATATATGTGATATATATACTTTTTCTGTATTGATTTATATTCCCTTGCACTGTGTCAGTGTCTAACTTGAATTTTTTGAACAAGTAGAAATATGCGTGAAAAGCTTTTTTCCCACAACAAAGAGTCCTTTGATTACACCAACATTGTCTACTATTCCAACTTGTGGAAAATCACTGATTTACATGAAATTGCTTGCAATGCACTTTTTTCTTGTTACATTATGAGATGCTTAGAAATCTTTGAGTCGAGTGTTTGAATTGAACAGCACTCCCCCTATCCTCTTTTTCACTTTAGAAATATTTTTTTTTATCTCAAGTTTTGATTTTTGTACATAGACTGCACCTTACGATGTAAGTCACTTTCTTAGAATACCTACATGAAAGTGCCAAATATGAACTATATATAATTATAGACTTATTGCTAGTTGAACAAAACCTTTGTTTTAACTTATATATTTGGTATTGGTCCAAACTATGTCTCGAGTTTACCAACTTTTGGTCATTCTAAACAAGTATATTTTTGTCAAAAGAATCTTTATGCTATAGCACTTTTCCTGTATGCCTCGATATAGACTAGTTGTTAAATAGTTTCTGAAATAATAATTGTAAAAATTTCTTATACCTGACTGTTACAACACTCGAAGAAAGAGTATAGACTCTACAAGAAATTTTCCGTCACACACTTCTAACGTTCTAATTAGCACGAAAGCTCTGATCAGACTCGATGAATGAACTTGATGGGTCTCTTGCTGAGTTTTCTCTCTGTGTTTTTCTCGCACTGCTCCCTTTTTTGAGTTCTCCAGTAATAATAATGGAAAACAATGTTTAAAAAGCGTAAACAAGATGAAAAAAAAAATGTAACAAAGACGGGAGGGAAAAAGTACTTAAAAAAGGGTATTATGTGTTGTAGGGCTCGTGTAGCAACTGCGGCGTTGCTTGTCATAGCGTTCGTGCTACGCCCAAGGGACACGCGTGTCATAGCTGCTATCTGCATTGGAGGTCAGTGGATCAGTTATGTGTTTAGAGAGCAAAAAAATATATATATACATATATACCCATCGTGTCTGATTTTGTACGTGCTGCAGTGTGGGTTCGCTCGAGTCGGATAAATCGGAAATGTGCGCAATAGATCTGTATCTCGCGGTTTTCGCCGCTCGAGCCCCTGGCAAAAAGTATGAAATGAGGAACGAGAGAGGGAGATCTAATAAAATACGTAAAATTAAATGATAATGAATAAAAAAGAATTTTTTGTATGTGTGTGTGTGGCTATAATATGTCCAGGCGTACGGGTGTTGCAAGACCGCTAAGCTCAATGCCGGGTCGATCAAACAAACGAAAACCACCGCGTGGACTAGTCGTCAATCACGACGATTTGGCGGCGCTGGCCGGTCAGCCGAACCAAGCCATCAGCACCCTGCAAGCTATTGACACTGAAATCGTTAGCCTCAAGCGACAAGTACGTTATTATCTACGCATGTTCTACCTCTAATCCTCGTCCGCGCGCAAGTGTATGTCGATAAAGAACGCTCGCGCATCGTGTGGATACATTTTTCTTTGCCAACAACTATATACCTTATACGTATATATATATACATATATGTGTCAGTAATCTGCAGCATTATATTCTATTCTACTCTATTTGTTTCTTTTTTCTTTTTTTTTTCTATATACTTTGTTTTTCAATTGCTTGACCTTTTTTTCTTCCTCCTTTTCATTAACAGTAGTGATAGCAGTAGCAGTATTAGAAGTATAGTTTTAGTAGTGACAACGGTAGCCCGAGTATTTTTTTCTTTTTTAAAGTCTTATCTGTCTAAATAGATCCAGTCGAACAAGCAGCAGGTGAGCGCGCTGAAGCGCAAGACGTCGGACGGTATCGACGAGCTGCGACCACCAGAGAACTCGAGCCGGATCAACTCGCGCTGGACGAATGACGAGCTGTTGCTGGCTGTACAGGGCGTGCGCAAGTACGGCAAAGACTTTTCGGCGATCGCCGATGTCATCGGCACCAAGACCGAGGCGCATCTCAAAAGCTTCTTCGTTAATTACCGCCGGAGATACAATTTGGATGCTGTGCTCAAAGAATACGAGGCGGAGAACGGGCCCATCCTCATCGACGACGACAAGGATGACAAGGTAGTACGGCATAGCGTGAAACTTATACTTAATTGCCAGTTACCGATGATTATGTTGAACTTGTTGCTAATTTGATTGTTACCCTGTCGTTCTTTGTTTCCAGATGGAAGTTGATCCACCAGCTAATTCCGAATCAGCAGAGAGCTCGCAGAAAACGCAGAAAACGCCAGTTGCCCAAGTCAATCAAACGACGAAATAACACACAACTATGGTTCTTAATGCGGTCAAGCGCGTTAAGCAGACTTAACTTAAATAATTACAACACACAATTATAATTGTTCAAGCTATTTGATCAAGAGTCTAACGCAAAGAGGGAGAGCTTACTTACGCGCACCAATGCTCTCTATACTATAGTTTAAAAAAAAAACTCGATCGTTCTATCATGCTATACATGTGTATATGTGTGTAGTTAATATCTTACTCCGTGCAGCGTTAATAACTCGGCACAAAGTCACACAATCACAAGCTTCCACTCGAATTGAAGTTTTTTTCACTTTTTCATACTTCACTTACTGTATTATACAACAAATATTGCAAAGTACAATTTTTACCATCGATCGTTCACAGTAGACTTGACGATGATAGACTTGAAAATTTAGCATTTGTTTTCTTTTTCTGTGTTTCATGCGCGATCGCGCAAGATGAAATGGCAGTGTTGAGATTCACAGGTGTACCGAGACATGATTTTTTTTTCTGTCGTCGCGCTTTACTGCGGGATAATGAAAAAACTATTGCTCCTCTTACATCAGCTAATTGTAAATAAAAAATGGTCTTTATTTAAGTCCGCCTAGGAATGAATGGTTACAGACCAATTTCGAAGAATTATTGTTAATTTCATTCATAATAAGACTTCAATTTTTCACAACTTCTAGTGTACATTTTAACGGAGTTTAGCGTTTTCTCGAAAAGTTCAGTTAATGGCATAAAAAACCACGTGAAAAATCGCGAGAAAACAAATTCCTGATTATTGTTTACACCACACGTGAATTTATACGTCGTCAATATACATATATATGTACATACATAAGCGCTTGAATTGTTATGTACATGTAATATATATGTGCATCAATCAATTTCTCGAATCGGAAAATTCACGACGGAAGTTCGGTATAATAATGCAAGCGATTGATGCCATTTATCCAATCAAGAAGGCACAATTATTTGCAAAACTATGTATATTATGACAACATTAGGAGATTAATTCAATACCGGAGAGAGATTCAGGACAGTCGCATTGATTGTAATTAAAAAAAATCTCTCGCTATGATGACTATAATGATTTGCAGCGTCAATTTACCTTTTAATTAACTATTGCTTTATACAGCATTGTATGATTGCTCCTTTCATTGTTTATTTTTTTATTTCGTATACTAAAATTATGAAATTTCTGATTTCACACATACATTGCTTTCTTTAAAACTTACTTTTATAAATAAAAGATTTTAGTTAGGCGTTTTTTTTAAAACTATTAAATCAATTTTTAAATACAATTTTAAAGTTTATCAAGTAATAGCATGCAAGTGGCTTTTTGTGAGCATCAACTAGAAATTGAGATGTTTAAAATCAATTTCTGCGAGTAATAGTGAAAGCAAAATTATGATACGATTCATTGTGAGTAGAATCATGTTCAATGTTATATTTTACATTGAAAAAATAATTAATTTGTGTGATCAATATAAATTATAAAGATATTCTTTTAGAGGAAGGGTTTAAATAGTGTATTATGATTTGTATTCTAAAATATTACTTTCTTATATTTACATAATCTGTGATTGAGTATCCAAATTTCTGATTGCATATAGACGACTCTACTCTGAATTATGTAATAATTTACTTTATTTTTTTTGTTTTGGATGCTTGCTACAATTATGAAAATATTTATCATGTACTGTACAATACGAACACCCAATTAAACAGAAATTTTTTATTTTATATCAACGTAACATAACTATCCTCAAAGAAATAGATCTTTATTACGCAGAAAGTTGTTATTCAAAGTATTGGGGATTTGTAATGTTGCTATTGTGAGAAAAGAAGACGTCAGCAAAAGAACATCATTTCAGTCATATCTAATAAAAGCGAGTAGTTGAATTATTATAGCTTATAATCCTAACGCTAATTTATTTTATAAGAATACATGCGTAATAGTTTTTCAAATACATCGCAGTCACAGTCACATCCATTAATAAATAGCTAATGGTTGTGTAGTAATCTTATAATGTAAATAATTTCAATTAATGACTTTTGAAAGATCACACGGAAGCATTATGAAATTGCATAAGTATAACTTTAACAAAATGAATTTTTAACGAAAAAAGTATGGCATATAGTTGCTAATAATTTTGACTGTGCTTTTCAATAAAGTACATTGATAAATTTTGTTGTTTATCAATTGATGCCCGTTTTTAACGATTGTCGCGAAAAAATAAAATCAGAACTATAATCTTTCAGCCAAGAACGTCTGATTGAGTATTCTAAGCAGTGTTTCAATATGTGCAGATTGTTAAGTAAAAACAAAACTATAGCTATATATTTTTTTAATAAGTTGATTATAATAAATCTGATTACATGTGTAGTCCTGATTTGCTATTGTTTTTCATTATTGACAGAACTTGGTTGATTGTGAAAATCATATAACTATATAGCATTTATTTATGATAATGATAATAAATTTAAATTCAATTTATAATATTGACTTTATTTTCTTCTGAAATACACCTCCATCACAACTTTCAGCTTTTTAGCTAAATATATGTCATAATTAATATTTAAAACATCCTCCAGATTGTCTGAATTAATATTCATCTTGCGTACAAAATCTCGTCTAGTATTAAATACATGATCGCTAATGTTCTCGTGAGTCCCCGTTCTCTTTGTAAAGGTTCCCATAGTAACTTTTTGTTGCATACAAAAGACTACGAAATTAATGAGTTTAGACTCTTCATTGTAAGGAGTTATAGTATTACAGTCAAACGGATTCGCTATATCAAAAGTACTTGACTGATGCTGCACAGTAGCATCCAGATACTTGGCGAAAAATTCGATAACCTGACCGATAGAAAGATCGCCAAGCAGCGTTTTCTCCGAGACCAAATTGAGTAGCAAAGTATTGTACAAAACTGCATCCATAATCTTATCGCTCGACAGTTTTCCTGTCAGCATGACATTGTTTAAAATACCATCTCTGATTTTTTGTCGTATAAAAAATACTTCATCTTTCATCAAAATCAAACAAGCTAAGAGTGATTCAAATCTGCTTTTGTCATTCAAATTATGAAAGTTGTATAGAAGAATTTCCAGACTATTTGCTATCAGTTGCCTCAAAATTTCTGGATAACTAAAGTAATTAGCGAACATTATTTTCTCTTTAAAAATACACGAGATTAAGTCCTCGAAGAGGTCGTAAGTTCTAGAGCCGCGTAAAGACAATACATGTATGAAAATTTGCAATTCTGACAGCTGTATCGTTGGCATGAATCTCATCTCCAACTTGGAAGCGAAGCTCTTCAGTTTAGATATGTCGGCGTACTGTAGCTGAATGTGCCTACTCCTGCAGTCATGTCTAATTGACTCATTCGCAAAGACATTGATTTCTTCCAACAAAAGTTGGTGGCTCTTATCAAAATTACTAACTGCGAAATCAAGACTAGTCATCAGCAGAATGCGATTATGCCTCGGCGCGTGTTTGAGCACGTTTATGCCAAAGTCAATGCATTTTGCTGATAGTATGGATTTCAGGATGGAATAGTCCTCGCTATATGATATGTGACTGACAAGCAGTCTCATGAGTTCGTCAACAAACTCGAAGAAGCCTGGCCTCGTCTTTTCATATAAAGTGTCTAAATTATTTTTCTTCGATTCTGCACTGCTGTTGTCCTCTATGATAATTTTAAAGCTGCGCGAGAGTCTTAACAACTGCGCCTCGACGGCATAACATAGCTTCTTCTGCTTAACGAGCGCTGACCTTGCGCTCCAGAAACTCCAAAGGTCTTGGAGCTTTATCCTGATCTCCAGATTCTTTCTCACCTCGCTCAACGACCTCATCTTTTTGTGCTTGACGCTCGTGCTCTGTAGTTCGTCCTCCTGCTTTTCATATAAATATTCCAGAGTATACAAGTAACCATTCAATCTATTGAAATCACTGCACGATGCAATCTGACTCTTCAATTGGCAAATTTCCTGCCCGATGCTGAGCAGTCCAACGGTCGCTACAAAAGATTTGGCCGCCAGAATTCTGACTTGAGCCACAGAACTGCCAAGAAAAAGTTTCAGACAGCTTCGAAGCTGCTTGATGTACATGGCGATAGAACTGCCGTCAATGAGGTCGCAACCACTGACAAACATTTTTGAGAGCAAAGAGAGCACGTGAATTATATTGCTGCTGTTACCGCTACATTGGCCTTTTTTGTTGTCAATGGGTTGACAGCAGGATTGCAGACTGAGCAGGACATGAGCAGCGAGCTGTGGAAAGTGACTAGCGAAGTAGTTGATTGAGTAGCCATAACCGAAATCCACACTTCTTGCACCGGTGTTCTGGCCGACTAGGCGTCTTACTATTGCGCCAAACAGTTGGAGACTTGCATTGCTGTCATTAAAGAAGAATAAAATTAAGTACACTAATAATCAACATTTTCTTTTTTTCTTTTTTTAAAATACATACCGTATAGTGAAGACTTGCGAAGGCATATACTCGAAACAAATGAGACAGATGTTCTCCATGTATGGGCTCAATTGAGCTTGTAACTGTTTATCCGCGACAAGAGATTTTAAAAAATGCAGATGCATCGTGCAGGGCTCGTCATAATTGCTAAACTCCCTCTGTTCGAGCTTTATCCTCGACGACTCCCTCAAACGCTGCAGCAGCAGATTGACCGCAAGATGAAGCAATTGCCTCTCACTTCTCGTGTCGTTGGCCACAATCTTGTGGAACGTTATCGTCAAACCAGCGCCTCTGCGCGTCAAATTTAGACTTGTTGAGTAGTCGTTGTTTAGCAACTTTTGTACATACTGCTCGAGCAGCTTCACCTTCTTCTCGTCATTTTGGCACAGGTATCTTGAGGAATTATGTTTCAAAACAATTAGATCGCATGGATTCAAGCAAATGGAATACAAGAATCTAAGGTTTACCTGCTTAGATTACCAATTGCAACACCTGCCGACTCGATAACACCCTTGTGACGGCACTTGAGGGATACGGTAGCTATGACATCGCCGGCACGTGAGATTATTGCATCTGTAGCACATTTGTTTTTGGCCACTTCCACTGCCAACTCGCACAAAACCTATAATTACAAAGAGATCATTAGTAGACATTTTTTAAAAATTTGTTTAGCTTGATTTCCGATAAGATCTACAGCATACTTTCAAAGATCTCCAAATACAAGTGATTATCGATTGTTGTGCAGGAGATAAAACCAATTCGTCGAATTCGTAATTTATTTCGCTGCTCTTGATCGCTTCATCAATCGCCAAACTCATCTCTTCGAATGACGATGAATATTCTAGAGGTATGAAAAAAAAACAAGATTGAATTCATTTGTTTATCGTTAATAAATGAGATCTTGAAAATTCAGAATGTCTACTTACCTAAATTAGAAGACTTGGAGGACAGGGCGTTCAAAAAGTAATTCACCGCATGCTCAATCATCGAGATAACTTGCTCCAAGACATCTTTTGTAACTATACTAGCTTCAGATCCGTTACAGAAACCAGTCATAAAAAATGCCATAACGAGTCCATAAAACGGGGTGTTCTGTGTAGCAGCTTTTAAAATATCCCTTTTCACCAATTCAAACTGCTGCGTTGCTTTGTCGAACAAATATTTCGTGTAAGTCTGGTAG
>UCQR01075027.1:20114-36682 GCA_900474235.1 Cecidostiba semifascia | reverse complement strand
TTTGTTGCAAAAATGATATTTTAATGTTTGAAGAATGTAAAATAATAGTTATAATATTTTACCATTTACATTTCAACAACAATATTATACCATTTGCTTTGACTATTTTAGAAACTTCGTTGCTTATCTTATAAATTAATAGATTCATACTTAGTGTTATGAGATGTATATAAACTTAATTTCGTCGACAAAAAGTGTTATTGCGTCAAATATCTTATATCTGCATTGTGTAGGATGATAAAGACAATAACGACTTTACGTGAGATCGATGCAAGCGCTGAGAAAATTATTGAATTTCAACCAATTTTCACAGAACAACAATATGGTCTTTAATTGGAGTGAAAATCTATTCTAAATTTCATAGTAATTAAAGTACGCAGCTATTGAGTTATTTAAAAATGAGTCCCTTTGAGTAAAAATATTTGTTTCTTCTTACAAATTAATATCGATCTTTTTTTACTCAATGTAACGAAGAAAACTAATAAACTTTCACACAATTACTAAAGTATTAATATATTGTTATTATGCGCTTACGACATATTTGTAGGCATATCTCTACTTGTGCTGCTGTTATTGAGTGATCAAGTATTATGTAATCATTTGTTCATTTTTATCTAATTATTCCCGTGTATAAATTTGTGACGAAATTTCTCGTATATGCAATGAACATATTGCAATCTAACAAGATGAGTCAATCATCCATGTTGTTTCTAAGACGAGCAAAAAATCGCCAACTTGAACTACAAAACCACATTCACTGCAATTGTTCGATTTATGATGACCGCACGACGCCGATGGCATTCGGTTTTATTCTGTTAACATGATGTCTTTAGAGTTTTTCTTTAATTATTCGTCTTATTTTCTTTAATTAAGTACAGCCCGAGATGAGGCTTTTACTATATGAAAAAATAAAAATGGCATATCTATCTATATCAGTCAAGAACACAATATTTTTCCAAATCGCCGTTTCATTGACATTATTCGTTGAAGTATATAAAACGTAATTAAAATTGAATTATACATATAAACATAGAAAAACATTTCAGCTTCGGCTTCGTACATGAATTCGTAAAATCGATGACAATAAAAGACGTAAATATATAAATTACAATCGAAAATTAAATTGATCAATGTCCGCCGGCACGATAAAAAATCTATACAGGAACATTGCATTGTACAGTTATACGTTATACACAAGTATCGCGACGAAAAGTATACGAAAAAACAATGAATCAAATACGAATGCCATCAGCGTTCCGCGCATCTTCTTCTCTGTTTCTCGCATTGTAATATCCTCACGATTTGCATTAAACGAGAACTGAATGAAATCTCTGGCTGCAGTAGGCTCAGGGTCGCGTCGTCGCGCGACGACGCAACTATCACAATCAATTTATTATGATTATATATCGCGATAGACGTACTCGGCTCCATCAATATTTCGGCGGTGCTCAGACTTTGTCAATCTTTTCCGTGTCGTCGGAATTTATCGAATTGGACTGATTGACCAGGTTCGCATTAGCGTTGGGACTCTTGGCCGTGTCGGTGATACTGGAGTCGGCATCGCTACTCTTGGCCAGACTCGACTCGGAGACTGTTGGATGCGTGTTGTCCCCACCGAATTGCGTTGGCAGGATGCCGGCGTTCGCGTCTTCTATCGCTTTGCGAAGCTGTACGAACGAAACCAGAGTTAGTTCTAAGTTCAGAGAAGAATATCGTAATTGAATTATGGACGAGCTTACCTCTTTTAAACCTACCACCCCGACTAGCCTACCAATGGCCGTGACATAGGCGTGATTGACGCCCACCATGCTGAAGAGACTGTGGACCTTGAGTAGAGACGTTCTCTCGACGAGCTGGAAAGGTGCCGGATCGATGTGACACCGGGAAAAGTCCACTTCCAGTGCCATCTCACTTTCCTCCCATTGTTTCTGATCTTCCGCTGACATGTCTATTACTCGTTCACGGGGCTATAGAAAAACAGTTAAATAAAATTTCGGATAATTTATCCAAGGTCATTGTTAACGTACCAACTGGACTTTTTTGGATGTCGCTGGACTGGGTGTAAGCATTGGCTGATGCGCACCTCCGTCGACGCTGTCGCGACGTCCGTTCGGTATCGTACCGGAGCCCAGTTCAGGATCAGGATCGACGTCCTGTAAGGTTGCGGATTTGCGGAAAATCGCTTCAAATGCTAACCTTATCCTGAAGAATTAAATCCAGAGTTAATTTGAATTCAAATTGCTATATACTTACAACATAAGTTATAGAGTGACAGTATGTAATATATTATTACCTGCTTTCAGCTCCCGTGACAGTAGTGTAAGGCGTTACAGCAGGACTGACAAGTGGACTGAAGCCTTTGAGGGTGAATGAATTAGTCTTTTTGAGGATTGATTTTTTCGGTTGCGATCCGAAAACCGGTGTATGGAAGGTGTGCTGAAATTATACGTTTCGATTAATCATAATAACAGCGTAATATTTCAAGATGCTAACAAAACTTTTTCTTCTTACATGATCGGAGTTCACTCCATTGCCACCTGACATGGTCAGATCGTTAACACTCTGCCGCTGCATTTTCAAAATGTCAGGAGCTGGAATAACTTCGAATCTTGACGGTCTTCTCGATCTCTCTTGTTCACGCAGCTGCCTTTCCATCTCTTCCTTTGCTCGTTCTTCAGCTTCTTTATGCCACCTTTGAGCGACCTAGACAAATGAAATTACTTTCAACTATATGTACTTAATGTACTCATTCGCGATCTTAGTTAATATTGTTACTTGAAAAGAAGTATCTGACGTCTTAATTTGAATTATTTTAAAAATAGATTACAAGTCTCTTACCTGCAGTCTCCTTTCTCTACCGATGTGCTTTTCAATTAGTTTAATTAACTCTAGCCTCTGTATTGAACCCAATAAAATCATGTTATCGGGGTTATCAACCAATGGGAAACCTCGCAATTTTCTGTTCTCCTTCAAAGTTTCCTTCAACCTTTGGTACGTAATTCCGTGCCAAATATATCTTACATCTCGTACCATAAAGTCTTCTACGTAAATGTTGTACATCCCTGCAACAAGCACATATATTTTAAATTAAAATTGTATACTAATAAATTCACATATATTTGCTATTCGTATAGCGTCTTACCATACTCAATCCAAGTAGTAAGCTTTGCAGAAAAAAAGATCAAATATTGAGTCATAAATTTCTAGTTGATAATATTTAACACGCGTATAAAAATTTTTTTAAAGCTACACAATAACGTACAATGATTGTATTCAAGAATCGAATGAAGGAAGAGTGGTTGACTTATATAACAATATACAATAATTACGAACCTGAACCCGACGGCAGTAGGTCTGGCAAATAAGGCAGCTTCTTGATCAGTATAATGCTATCGTAGATGCTCGGCTGGAGTAGAGCGGCAATGGCGTTGCTGATCAGCACGGCTATCATCATTGGCACGATGTGCGTGATCTGTCCCGTCATCTCGAATATTATGACGCTCACGGATATTGTGTGGGTCACCGCACCGGAAAAAGCCGCAGCACCGACCGTCGCGTATCCACCTGTGAATCCACAGAATCATGTACACGCGATTGTTACGAAATGTCGTTTTGACGAAGTATACATATAGCGATGTTATTTAGATTGCTCTTGTGGACTGAATTGTGGTCGCGATCTTAATTGGTATCGGAGGAAGAACTTTTAAAAGTCCAAGTGGTTTGATTTCTTATGCAATACTATTGTCTTGTTTATTCACTTGAAAATAAATTGCAGTGAAAATGATTTTGATTTCATGATTTAATTATTAACAGATTGAAGACCAATATAAAATCTGCAGAGTACTTAAAATGTTACTGTAATCTTTTTTGATCCAAATTCGCGTCAAAGTCACACAACGCGAACAAAGTTGTTTATTTTCTAGACAATAAATAATGACAAGTCTTGAATATATCATAATATACCATAATATACCTGGAACGATTGGCGTTACAACACCCCCGTATCGCACGCCAGCTGGAAATTGTAAGGCCATCGCTTCTCCGACTGCTCTACCAAGAGCAGCTCCGATTTTAAAAACTGGAATGAATATTCCCGATGGCACCGGTACCGTCGAACTGATGATTGAGAATATAAACTGAAAAGAATCAAATTCATTTGCATTATTAATCCAAGTATAAAGCAAAGAAAAACGTGCTTATAATATTTTACTTAAAAAAAACCTTATGTATACATTTTATTCACACAAATGAATCGCGCGGTGCGCTTGCCAAATAAAATTCGAATGAAGAGTCATCTTACCGTGAATGCTGTGAAGCTCAAGAGACCAACAAACACGTCGGAATGCTCGGTAGACCAGTGCTTGACAACGTTCTGCTCTTCGACGTTCAAGTCCGCTTTGGTCCACGTAAAGTTGGTGAAAAGCCCGTGCACTTGATCGTGGGTATTCAAATCGCCGGCCATGAATTGGCCGAGACCCAGAGGAAACGAAACGGAGGACACCAGTAGCGAAACAATGCCAGGGTACAAGAACCGGCTAGAAGAGAAATTCATCGTCAAGATTCATCGCTTAGAATCACATTTATAATATAAACAATCCTGCTGCTCACTTCTTTTGCAGAAAACTGTTCATGCTCTTATTCTTCCGCATGAATATGACATATTGACGATGCAACCATACGTAGAACGAGCCGCAGAGACCACTACCGACTCCGATGAGAGCAAAGATGAAGAGCTCCTGGGGATCGAAGGGGAAGTCCATGGTGAAGTTCGTGATGAACATGGCGGTGATGGTCTCCTCGCGCTGGAACCAGATGGCCAGCAGTCGGAACATCGTGGCGCCGCAGACGGCGGTGAAGAAGCCGCGCCAGTAGTTGCGCACCGCGAAATACACCGTCGTTACCTCGATGCTGAAGAGGACGCCGCCGATCGGCGCCGCGAAACACGAGGCCACTCCGACCGCGCAGGCAGCAGCCAACATCTCGCAGTTGCGACTCTCGTTCTCGTAAATGCCCTGAAAGCTCGTCACCAGCTTTGACAGCAGTGTCGCTACGATACTAGCGATGTGCACGAATGGACCTGTGGATGCGTACAAGATTGATTGAATTCAAAATATTTTACTGTTAATGAGCATATTTTGTCGCGGTTTACTGAGAGCTTTTTGCCGAATTTGGCAGAGGTACAGAAAATGGATATTTATTAAGTATAGTGTTATATGTGGAAATCTTACCGAGAGATCTTGTTAAATTGATTTATTTAGCTTTGAATTGCACAATTTTGTTGATTTAAAAAAATTCGATTTTAATTCCAATTTGATTTCGAGTTGTTTATTTGCCTAATTATTAAAAATTTGTTTGAAAAAGAAACAATAATTAATCATACCTTCCTTTCCAAGTGGCAAGCCGGAACCAAGCGTTGCGGTCAGTCCGACAATCTTGGCGACGAGAGTACGAAAGGTCAGGTACTCCTTGAGCGCGACGCCTCTGAGAATCGTCTTCATCTCGGGTATTCCAGAGCCGATACTTTGCGGCGCGACAATGTGAACGAAGCCAGCACTGAAGAGAATCAGGCAGACCGGTAGCGACACCCACGCCAGGTACTGCAGAGCCGGGTGAGACGTGAGGTCCTCATACAGCCATATCCTGGCTGGGGAAAGAGCACGATTATTGAAGGTAATCACGCTTGTCAGCTTTATTATACGAGCATCGATTCATTTAGCCCGACACATACGCGCGGAAGATGATATTATTATATATGAGAGACTTATTTATGACCTTTTAATGGCATGACAGGATGGGAGGTGAAGCGTGTGACATTCTCGAAGGACGAAGTAGGCATCTAAAAATGTGTCGTTATTTCGATTATTAAAATAATGATGTGTGTTCTGAATAGTTATCGGTGATTTTACGATGATGATATAGTTTTTATACTTGTGTTCTATTCTTTTTCCCCGCAAAGTGCGCGTTTCACTGTCGCTGAAAATATTGGTATTTCATCAATCAACAGTACAAGTAGTACAAATTACTCAATAGTCGGACTGGACGGATATAATAGTCCACTTATTAGAAACAAGAACTGACCGTTATTGCACATGGAAATGCCGCGATCCATGGCGTAGCTGATGAGGGCCATTATGATGCCGAGCAAAGCAAGGAAGACCCAGTCCTCACCGAGTCTCGCGCCGGTGTGCTTCCAGGCGAAGGCCAGTAACGCCAGGAGCTTGCGGCAGACAGGGCCACGTCTGGACTTGCTGAACTCCTCGGCTCGTACCTTGTCGAATTTCTTGCGCGACGATTTGTCATGTCGTAGTCGCCTCGCCTCTTCCTTCGCATATTCGCCCAGGTCCTTAGTGTAGCGGCCATACATCTGCGTTGTCGAGCAATATGCAGTAGAATTAGTACATCAAAGTTGTGTATTACGATACGTAATATTTATACGATCTACGATGTGCATGCTGAGCGTGTGTGTGTGTGTTTACATGCTTGAATATTTTACGAACACCGCGCGTAACGCATGCACGGCGTCTCAACGCTGAAATAATATTATAGACAGTGGCGAACGTTCAGGAAAGGGTGGCGATAGCGCGCGCGTTTCATGCGAACAATCGCGTTCGAATGACGCGGTATATAGTAATGCCAAAAGATAATCCAATCAAAGTGTATCGAGAGAGACGCTAAAAACAACGACGAGTCAAAGTCACGAGTATACTGAATTACGTAAATGCGCCAGACTATATACAGTTATTTTTTGTATATTCTCTTCGCTTATAATTAGTTACCAAATCGGCATCCTGGATTGCTCCAAACTGTCCAAATACTTTCATGTTGCTCGCGTGGAATTAGCTTTGCGAGCGACGACTGCAGTGTCTCTCGAAAAATCGGCAGATCGGTTCGCCATCGGTGATTCGAGAATTCACGTCGGCGTGTTTGTTCGAGATTAGGGGGCTTTTATGTGAGCGCAGCTGGAGGAATTTCGCTACGGTGTACAATTGCAGAATTCCTAAATGCTTTCCCGATGTGTTTCGATAACGGAAAGAGAGAGAGAGATTGTATATGTTTAGTCGTATAAGGTATAGTCGGAGACTAGTAGTGTAGAAATATTGTGCAAAAAACAATTCTGCGCCGTAAGAGACAGAGTAGCTGAAAATTTGGTTCTGACGTATGGCCGCTGGATGCTATAAATTTTCTTTTTGCTAACTGCGATGAGGTAGACAATGCGTAGCGTACGTATTTAGATCTAACGCGTCGTTCGTGCAGGTAATTTAATGAAATTGGAGTAATAAAGCTTGGATGTTAATTATAAAATTGTGAAAGTTTGGCTTTAAATAATATATATTGTTTACATTTTCGTTTTGGCCGTGTAAGCGAAAAATACGTCGAGATTTCGGTGATTATTTATGCGCATTATTATACTGTTATGCATATGTACATATGTTTATTTTCTCGCAGATGCGACTCGCTTTTCGAGCTGCAACGCGATCTAAATTTTCAAATCACAGTAAAATGACGTTGCGGCTATTCATCATGAATAGTTGATAGCCGATTCTCGGAAAGAGTGTATTAAAAGCACTATTAACTACTCTACTTTATAGTTTCATCGCTTCCGAAAACGTACTCTCGCTAATATGCGTCTACATAAATTTCTACTAAAAAATATTATAACCCAGTAACTCAAAATTATTGATTGCGATCCGGCCAAGACGTATCTTTTCCGTGTAATTTTTAGTTTAAAATATACAATCAACTAAAAGATTGTATTGTCGATAAGATGAAATTCAACCAAATCCAAGATCTACATGAAAAATCCGATCCCTTAGCCAATAAACTCATTTAAAGTAGTAGCACTCTTTTTAAGTCTAGAAGCGCACTACAACTTCATCCAAATACATACTAATAACCCGCGTGTGTCTTATATACATCGCTGCGTCTTTTATAGGTATAGATGCGACACAACACACACACACACACACGCCGAACAATAGTCAAGGCCGAATTTCGACTCAGGTGGCTTACACTTACAACGTAGTCATCGTTGCAGACGAAATAAGACCTGCTCGGCAAATCAGCAGACTGCATATATGCGAGAGCGTGTATCGTGGCACATACACATACACACACACACACACACACGGTATAAGACGATATATAATGTGCCCCTTTCGGAGATCAGCTGTCATGTATATTATACAATCTCGCACAATATTGTCTCCCTTAAGTCACGGATGAGCTGACGAAGTAGGCACCCTCGTATGGCCCGAGTAGCACATAACGCGTTTGCATCTTCCCACGAGCCAGTCGTCTCTCTTTCACTCGTCGATCTCACTGCCGATTTTCTCTTGCGACTAATTTACGATCGTCGTGATCGCGGAGAGAGATCGATATACCGATCGAAGCGCGCACAAGGACACGCAGCTTTATAACTGTATACGTATACTCGTAACCTGTACCGATAACAGTCTCGATTCGCGGGGTGACTGCAGCCGCGAAATCGCAAATCTGACTGACCGAACATACTGTCATCTCGGCGACGCTCTCTCCGGGTTGGCTTGAATTTGTCGAAATTTGGCAAGACTCAAAACACCTATTTTTAGACACACTCGCGCGCTCTGTCTCTCGCACTCTTTTTGTCGCTCGATGTGTATATTTGTGTGTACGACCGTAAGCGCGCGCGCATGCTTTATCCCATTGTTCCTCTCGGGATTTAATTGCGTTGAAACGACGGCTGATTGACGGTACCGAGGTTGATACGCAAGAAGATGAGAATTTTTGCAGAGTATTTTCAAGGATTTTCAAGGAACGTGTGAAATCGGCAGCGAGTCTTCAATGCCGATCGGGAGATCGGTATGGACGTTTCAGATCGGGGGCTTGTCAGTGAGATGCTCGGTGCAATGGTTTTAGGATAATAAGTTCTGACATTTTGTTAAATAATAATGTAAGTGCATTTGAAACAACAGCTAGTTTTAACTGGTTTTGCGCATATAAGTGAAACAGTTATTATTCACAATAAGAAACGGAGAATGTGTGACTTTCCAACGTTAAGACTTTTACTATATTGCATTAGGTAATTATTATCAGTAATTCGTGAGTTTTATTTTGTTTGCGTGTTATATAAGTTTGATGATTCGTATATTGTGCTGTTATTCTTTTTTCTAGTTAATAAACTTTAAAGAAAAGTCATATGAAATACACAAAAAAATGTGACAGATAAGCGACTGTTTGCGATGAACTGGTTTGTTTGAGCAGTTTTCGGTTACAACTGGTTTACCGGTGATACTAGCACTTAATACGATTCCGCCGATTCTATTACATTATAAATGTATCTTTTCCTAATTATGCCTTATCTACTTTGAAGAATCCATTTTGGCATTTTAAAATGCCTATGAAGATAACGACGGAAAATACAATATAGATATACAGACACAAGACAAAAGCGAAATAAACAACGACCAAACTCATCACAACAAAAACAAACAGACGATGTACAATCTCGTGTTATATAGCCTACCTGATGGTACAACCTCAGGGTCTCTTCAAACGGATCGACCCGAGACGAATTATCACTCGCAGTCGGCGCGTCATTTTTTGCTTGAGTCGTGGTTCAAAGATGAAAGTAGTATTGCTGTATCTTGTTTTTATAATAAGTTCTACAATCTTTATTAACAATTCATAATGTATACCTTAAAGAATAATATACTTGAACTTTCTGACATTATTTTGAAAAGATAATAAATGTACGAGAGCGAGTATAACAATGCAAAAGAAGAATAAACAGGCGACGGTAAACATTATTATATTCAACCGAACATCTTTAAAAACTATATACAAGATTTGAAGTTCACGATTAACAGTTTCGGAGCCAGTATTGGAAAACATTCTGTACACATCACATATTTCCAAAAGGCCTAATCACTCTCCTCGAACTCTTGAATGGCTCACACTCGTCTTACAGAGACTCCACGTGCAAAGTTCTTCAAGGCCAACGGACTGATTGTACGATATTTGGGATGTCTATTGTTTCTCTCGTTATCGACACGCGATTTCTCTAGCAGTCGTTATCGGCGCGAGTGATTATAGTATACACGGGTCAATTCTTCCCGAGCCGTTTTTCACTCGGAGCTGACCGATCGGAGATGCCGCCCGTGACTGTGTTGGCCTTTTGATAGGTTATTTTGGCAGCTTCGATCTTCGCTATGATTTCTCAAGGAGCCGGCGATACTCTGCATCAGAGCTGGTTATAAATATAGCCGTCGCGCAGTAAGCTTATGATGCGTCTGTTGTGATATAGGTATACGTATATGACGTTGAAAGAGAAAGAGAGAGATGGTTCGGGTACGGAGTTTCATGAAAAGCTATGGTGTTGTGATCGGTCGCGGATCGTTTTATTGAGAGGCTTGATTTATTGCTACGTACCTATAATTATAACTATTTAATTGTTTAAATTCATATTCAGGAACGGTTGAAATATGATGCAAAATCGTTGCAAGCACCGGTTCCGCGAGATCCATCCGTCAAATTAAGCCGACACATACGGAGTATCGAGACTTTGTTTATAACAATCATTACAGTGGGCATTTTCATATGATCAGGGATGGCGTAGCGGGACGACGCAACGCGCAGTGCACTATAGTATACCGGCGGGAATTGACGTCAATAACGACCACGTCCTACTGGGCAATCGGCCGCAAATCCAATTTTAGTAATTAGGACTGCATAATTAACCCTCGCGAGTAGCGAGCAGCGCTAAAAATATTTGTAAAGGCACTTCCTATATGTGTCTGCCCGCGAGAGATGTTTACGAATCGAGCGAGAGAGACAGAAAGAAAGAACGGCACAATGAAAATTCACTCAGGATAAGCGCGCCTCGTCGCCTAACCGCATCAAACCCGTTCGACAGACTGCAGAGATTCAGCTTCTTGGATATTATTGTAATTTCATATAATCTTATCGATTTACGTTTCTGCTAGATAAGTGTCGATGTACTGTCAAATCATATTAATAGTATATATAAATGATCGATGAATTTTTTGCTGTCGATCGCGCTGTATTCCTATACTAATTTTTTTCTTATACCAAATTATTCCTGATACCGATTTCTATGATTGAGAATTTATTTAAAGTTTTTCTGCTGTTTTAGCCTTAAATCGATTTCCCAAACGAAAAATCGGCAAATCGGTCGAACCGATCGGTATAATAAATGTTTCGCTCAAGACACCTAAACAACAAGCATCAAAATTTTAGTTGTTTACTCGCTCTCCCGTGGGTGCGACACAGACGTCCAATTACACGCTGCCAGCGCGAAGAAGTTGTCAGCAGTAATCGGCGCTGTTCATAAACGCGCTTGTAACATCTGATGCACACGCTGAAAGCGTAATCGGAGCAAAGTGCACACGAGTGCGGTCCGACACATGAGAGCGCCGAGAGCCGATTCCCATGCAGGTCACGCGCGTCTAACGAGTCCTCAAAAGCTTCCATTTAGATCTATATGAAAGCTAAGCCAGCAAAGGCATTGTACGGATAGGTGTATGAATGCAGTCATCGTCGTCGCGAAGCGCATCGTCCGAATTGGTTTGCGAGGATTATAGAATATGTCCGATTCTCTCGCGTAAATATAATTGATTGGTAACGAGAATTTTTCTTTAAAATTGAATTGGTGAAAAAAAAATTAATTCGACTTGATACACACGTCAATTAATGGGAACTTAAATTAAAATGATCATTGCCGATTTTTCACTGAAAATCGAGGATAATATTAAGTGACTGCATTTTTGCATCATTTCAAGTATGAAACCGCAGTCGACATTGTATATTTGCAATGCTAATGATTTGCAAATCTGAGTCTTGTGACTTCGGTAGTCACATGCTCTTTCTCTCTCTCTCTCTCTCTCTCTCTTTGAACAACTTCGTCGCCGGTCACCTGACTATAGCCTACACGCGTATATTCTTTATCGTTTGCGTATTCATGTTATTAGAGCTGTCGTTTTATTTTACATTCCTCCGTAAACTGTGTATACGAGCGAGTTTTTATATTAGTAGACCGTGATGACTTGATGACATTTTCAAAACTTCGTCGAACAGCTCTCGATAATCGTGCAGTCATCTAATAAATCACAAAAGATTTTCTGCCTCGTTGAGTGACCTATTGTGTAGCGACGTAGTGTGTAGTGCAAACAGTGCTAACCAACGAGTTAACGTACTCTATTCAACCGTCGAATTGCATAACGCTTCATTATAGTCTGCTCGTTGTATGTTAGAATAGCTAAATATCAAAGTTATACAAGAGTTGTAATCGCGACTTCTGAAACTATAATATGCATTCGTATCAGTATACTTATGTATAGCTAATAGCTGCGGGTCCGCCGAGAGTATTGGGTGCGAGAATCGTAAGCGCGTGCGTAGACAAGGTCGATTACCGGTGCAACACCTCAAGGCTGATTTACATGCGTGAGCGCAACGCGATCGCTGAACGCGCGCACGCGAACGAGCACCTGCAGTACATATGACCGACACGAGAATTGTGTTTTTTTTAATAGATTTTTCATACTTTTATCTTCGCAGAAGTGCATAATATTTCACGTCCTCGTCTAAGAATAAAGGCTTCGGTATGTTAATTTTTCTCGCGTTATAATATGCCTTATTACATGGTAGTTTCGATGAAAATGTGAGGCTACGTGAATGGATGCTTGACGCGTTTAATTACTGTGGTTATATTTCTATCAGAATACTATCACTCTTTTTGTTTTATTGCTTTCGAGCGTTCGTTTCATCCATACAATTTCCAGCTGAAACTCGCCAAAATTTTAAGAAAAAGAGGCTTCGACATAAGCTGTAAGTTATCAGATACGATAAGTATGTCTTCGTTTCATCCAACGAAAAAAAAGGTCACAACATGAGCGACCTTCGGCATCGAAAAGAGTCATCAGTAAAAAAAAAAGGTAATCCGTCGAGCGCGTGACACGCGTACTGGCCGCTCGAATCCGAATGACCATGTCGCACACACGACGAAAGAGAAAGAGAGACGATGGGAGAGCACGTGATGTTTCCTCGAACAGGTCTGGCGGCTTACCAAAGGTTAGCACCGGCTGGTTTGTCACAGTTTATGACCTGCGAAAAATGTCTTTTCGCTAAATCGCTTTTTGATACGCGTCCGGCCCGCGCTTGATGCCAACTCGATCCTCTTAGTTTCCAGCGTTGAATTTAGCCAGATACGAAAAATCGCAGCGTCAGCGCTTCCGGTTTATCGCGCGGCTGTGCCAGAACCAACTCTGGGTGGATCATATTTTCCCGTGTATGAGCATTCGAAACGAATTTCTTGCTTGTGAACGCTCTCACGTGAGCTTATTTGGTCAGTGGGAGTTTGAAAGAAATTAGTTTGATGACGGAGATGGCTAAGCTAGACTTTTTTTTAATATCAAGGTCAGTTAGTAAATTTGAATTTTTTACATTAACTCATGGCTAATTTTAATAAATTTTCAAGTTATGAAACGTTTATGGATGTTCGAAAGCGTTTGGCTCGCTGTGTTAGTGTGTTCGGCGGCTATTAAAATAACACATAATAATTGTACGTGCAGCGATCGTGAAAGATCACTTGCTACTACTATTTTTAATGAAAATAAGGTCTGTATAATGTAGTTTTAATTGTACGCTTAAATGGTTTTAAAGAAAATTGCAGCCTTTCTTATAGTTGGAAGGTTTTTGCCATTAAGCTAAGTGATAAACATCGTCGAATGCGGCAAAGTAATCGATACATTATCCTCAAGCTATTGACTTATTGGCATCATTCATAATGGTAATGAAAAATTACATCTCGATCACTTTAAATAGACAGATGATTCGACTATAAACAATGTTAATTGCAGTTCATCAACCTGGCTCATTAGATACACTAACACGTTGGATTTTAAATGGTTGATTCATTGAAAGTTTATAGATTACTGCGGTCTGTAAAACTGGCCATATATTACTTTATTATTGTGATAAAAATACACTTTTGTTATTCAAAAATTAAATATTTCCCGTTATGCATGCATTTACTTCTACAATGTATATCAGTATACAGTTGCAGCAAGATAATACGTAATCGTTTTTTCCTTCCATAATAAGACCGACGTTGGTAAATTTAACGGAACAATGAGCGAGACGAAAAGAAGCATCGCTTATTGGCAATGCAGATTGGTCTTTCGTCTGGCAAGCGTCTGCCGGTTTACCAATAGCACCAATATAAACACTTCGGATTTGGCGTTCGTTTGAGGCACTAAAGTCGGAAAGAGCATTTCACAATGGCTTGGAATTCGAGAAGTATAGAAATTCGTCAGTGCAGCGATGGATTATATATGTAGCGGATAGAAAAAATGGGCATGCTTGCATCTATAATAATGCGGCTAATTGTGTTTCGCGTTGTGTACAATAAGTTCTTTCATGCTGGGATCTACATTCAAATTCGTACTTTGCGCAATATCAAGGGTATATGTATATTTTTTTTTTAATTTGTATGATATAGATTGTTTTTTTTTTATTATTCTTCGAAATAACAGAGATTTAAGATTCAAGAGAGTTACGAAGTTATTATTCAGCGTTTTTTATTGAAAAGGATTTGCAAAGTACGAAATATAAATATGGATCCTTGAAACATTCTTTTGTTTTTAAGTGAGGCCCTTACATAAGTGTTGAGATAGTCGAAAGGATCGAATTCCTGTTGTTCATCGTCGATGACGGACGGAGGGCAAGGGTAGAACGCTTGCGATGGTCTAACAAATTTATACATATTTTAATTATTCTTCATTTATGAAACAATCCGACAATTCAACAAAGAATTGAAGATTGCTATAGTATGACTCAATTATTATACCGTTAGTCAAAAGTTTTCGAACTAAAGAGTACTGATTCATTAATTTATGAGATCAGCAATAAGATACTTTACAAAAGAAAGTATACGTGCATTATCATAAAAGTATAACTGCAAAATTAGAATCGACATTATTTCAAGCTAAGATTGTCGTCGTCAGCCAAGATCTCCATATCACAAAGTACCTGTGCGATTGGTGTTTACGGCTCTCCTTGAACTTCTCCATGAGTTTCGAGAACTCCTCCCATTCCTTGTCGATCTCTTCCTCGGTACCATCTGGATGTAAGTGAAGGAGACTCTCCTTTGGAGGCTCCTTCTTGTTCGACGCGTGGTGATGATGGACCATCCTCTTCATGTCGATCTTCTCGTGGTTTCTCGCCATTTTCCCGCGACAACTCGGTCAGCGCGAATCTCAACGAGTATAACTGTATATTTATCGACACACTAGAGAACCACCAACCCAAGAATCATTTTCATCCCAAGCGCGTCATGACAATAATTCTCTGACACTTGTTTAAACTAAAATGAGCCAACTTATGAGTAGCGATAGACCGAGACTCAGTGACATTCGATTTCTCGGCTGGTGTTGGAGCCTCGCTTCAAAGGTGACATCTCGCAGCTGCAGCTGCTGTTCACGCGCAGACATCTATATGTCGGCGCAATTGTTTCCTCGAGGATCGGCGATTTTCGGAGGAAAAAAATGCAATTTAACGAGAGAAAGAGAAGCGCTCGAAAAATTAACTGCACGCCATTGGCGTCGTGAGTCACAGACTGAGCGAAGAGCTGTCCAGCGGAGCTCGTAGAACATCCACTCTCCACACGGCTCAATTTATAAACTCATTAGTCTCTCTCTCTCGCCATCACACACACACACATACACACACACATCGTCATGCTCGTCGTCGACACATACACGCACACAGCCAATTTTCCCCTACGACACAAATTGCCCCCCTGGGATATGTAGACTATATATACACGAGCGACGAACACCTCGACACGCATCTCTTTTCCGATGTGTGTGCGCTCTGGGCTCCGAAGCGCGCGTGTACGTCTGACTTTGCGGAATTGGAGTATAGCATAACTGCTGCTGCTACTGATCTGCCCGTGTCGTGTATGTGATGATCCAGGAAACGACGACGCAGACTCTTCCTGATGGCTACTGCGACAATGAGATATATGCCACTGCCTCGTTGTCGCGATCTAATACTATATAGTCGCTGTACTGCCGCCTTTTTATATGACTCCCACGATTTCGCCTGATGTTAGAGGGCTTTCAGTGTCGCGACGTTTAGCTTTCGTTGTATTAAGGCTATGCCGTGTCAGGCGGCTATTATCCCGTTAACTTTGGGACTGACGATGTCAAGATTGTTGTAATTACTGTATACTTCTCAGTGATGCTTTCGTGATCTGAAGGCGAACGGTATTTTTTGACTGAAGAGAAATTTTGTGCATCCATCAATTTACTGTATAATATATATGGGATTGAAAATATTTTGCATTCGATGCTCAATATTAAATAAGTCAGCTGTACTTATTGTTAGATAGAGTTTTAAGTTCCATCTGTCGAAACCACACAGTTATACACATAAAATTTATAAGTATATTCCGTAGTATTATTATAAAAAATTTTCTCTACATAAATCAAATTTATCTCATTATAGAAAAGTGATGTTTATTTATATAAAAAAGAAAAAAAAACTGATCCAGTAAACAATCACGCTAAACC
>UCQR01075027.1:8194-20094 GCA_900474235.1 Cecidostiba semifascia | reverse complement strand
TTAGGTAATGGGCCACTTCCCTCGTCGAGGGCTCGTAGGAAGCTGACTTCAAAGTCACGAGTTATCATTGGCCAAAATTACCTTGTAATTCAGCTCGTCTTACCGAGCTGCTACTGTGGCTGGTACTCGCTCGTTCATGCTTGCAGTAGCAGCAGCAGTAGCAGTGAGAGCGAGTGAGACCGGTTTGAATTTCACATGTGATCGATCTGCTTGCGCCCACCCGTCTTCCTCGCAAGTCTCTGAGGTCAAGTGTGAGAGGACAAGGCGAGATCACGAGACCGAAAATCGGTGTTCGTCATTAACGCAAATTTATACATGGTTAGGTATATGATGACTAATTTATGCAGTTGGAAATATATTTGAAGTATTCTGATGTAAAGAAAGAGATTTTATGTTGAGTGATAATTAAGATACTGCTTTTTTGCAGACCTTTATGTAGGAACTTTTCTATACTCAGGCTATTGACCTAAGAATTTAAAAAATATAAACTTTAGAAATGTTTATCCCCGAAGTTTTGATGTTAAAAATAGATAACCGTAATTTAATGGCGTGAAGAGTACGTATTTGACGTTCAATTGAATTTTTGCTTTGAAGAAAAGTGTTTTTTTTTGCAATTGTGACATTAAGTGGGCTAGATGTCATGAGTGCCGAATACTCAGAATTCCGCTAGCGCCACAAATGACGTTTCTTGGCATTTTGCTCAAGTAGCTTGCGACGACGAAAAGCGAAATTCCCTACGTTGTGTTATACTGCAAAGAATGAACTGGTATTATAAAACTTTTCACTTTTACAGTTAGATTTGTCTGAATCATCTACTTTGAGGATGTGTCTATATTCAATATCTACCGTAAATAGGGCAAGAAAATAGTTCCATAATTTTTCAATTATTTGGTGAAAAAAGTAATCAAAAACGATATCCAAGAGAAGCTATAAAATACCACAAAACTTCTGGTTCACTACTTTGATCTTCGATAAAATTAATTTCAACCGCATATATGCACACTCACAGGAAACGACTACAATATAAATGAATTCTAGTAAAGCTAAATTTGAAACGTAAAATCATTGCATTCCAACTTGCTTCACTTGATATCCAAGAAAATTTTATTTATGCATACATTTAGCGTCTATAAATAATTAAAGCTTGATACGTATGTGCATGCGCGATCATCAGAAATCCCGTCTATTTATCAATGTTATAAGGAATTTCGAAAACTTATACCTGAACATCGTCAAATTTCTATACCCACACAATTTTATTTAATTTAATTTTTATATGCAAATATATTAAAGTGCGTTTGAATCACTTTAATATTACTTAGTATACATTTACAATTGTCCTACCTTACTTCAAAAGCCTTAGTTAAACCGTGATGTGCACAACTGGACGGGATGAATCTTTCTTCGATGGCAAAAAAGTACTGAGAGTTAATCTGTCTTTACCTACGCATTAAAGATGCATGTAGTTTCCTCCGCTATGGGATAGCCAATAAATTAGCTTATCCGCTTTATTTGCTTAACATGACCGTAGCCTGATTGTTTTCCGATCAAACAAAATCAGAGCAACAGAGGCTGCTCGACGGCAAATTCAAAGCTACCGCCGCCCGTGAGAGATTATATCTGGAGACACTCTCTTCATTTATATTTACTGATTAATTTCGCGATAGGGCGAGATTGGTATCTCTCGTCCTAAGGTTATTATTTACATTGTAAATATATTCGCTAATTGCTTTGATCTACGTTTTTTGGATTTGTTTTATTAAAGAATATTGTGTACCATAAGTACTAAAAAATCTATGTATTAAAATGATAATTAATTTTTCAAAATTACAAGCATATAATCTGTTTTCAGCAATATTGAATTCTTATTCGCTTAGAAGTACATTGTGATTAACATTTGAAGATCTTCTATTATTTTGTTATAAACTTATGCCTTTACAAAAATTATGACAATCGGTTTATACTTATTAAGATTTATAACGCACTTGTAGTTATCTTATAGTCCATAAATTATACGCACGTCGACATTAAAGTGTGTGTTCTCACTTTCAAGTACTACTTTAATGGGCGGCTTCTTTTCAGTAACATTATTCGTAATTTTTTCACTTTACTATGCCAATTATATGTATGTACATGATTTAGAACCAATTGGTGAATGTGTAACAATCAATCAATTTCAAATTCCTTCAGAGTTTCAGATATTCTTCAAGACAATAATTTCTCAGTATAAGTATATAAATATAAGATATATAATAAGTTTGATGGATTCAACCTCTTTAGAACAAATGGACCGCAAGTATAAGGAGCAAGTCATCAGCGCGTAGATTAATTAGGCAGTCAGCTAAACAAGCGCATCGAATATACGACGGATGGTTCTATTATACGGTGCGGTAAATTGTACGTCAGTGTCGAACACTTACCTAGCGCACATCCTATATAGGCATGAACGACGTCCCATGGGTTCCATGACCCCGTGACGGTATTAGACTAGTTCAATTAGTTAATGCGAGTCACGTGGAGCAGCAGTGACGAATTATCCGAAGCTCTAATGCGCCAAGGGAATGCTTGCATTTTGGACAGGCAACTTCCTTTCTCTCTCTGTCTTGGCTAATTTGCATGTGAGCGCAAGTGGCATTGTTTTAAGTAGTTCACAACTTGTATCAAGGTACAGTGTGTTTAAGTAAATTGTATATGTATGAAGAGCTAAACAATTATTCTAGTTTCATCAAGTTATCGTTGATGAGAACGTATTGTAAAATTCTCGAGTGCACGTTATCAATCTCTTGTCTAAAACTAATTTTGATCTTCTGATGTAGTAATAAAATCATTATATTCTTATATTCGATTATACTCTTGATGTCGGGTATATACAATTAAATTCTCAAAATAAATTTATCTACTAAAAATGAAAACACTAACAAACCCAGATTTTCAAAACCTAAATATTTTCTAGCTCACGCCCAGACCCGCGTCATTTTTTATCGCGTCACGTGTAATGAACAGTACCAATTAGCTCGGGGAATATTTGTGTTAAAAGCTAATGCGTAATAGATGAGCGTGATTTACGTTTTAGGGCGCAGCAGGTCACCTATAAGGCGTTAAGTAACGCTAATAAAGCATGTTCCACTTTATAATTCAAGTGTGGAGACGGATTTTGCGCTGCTGCTGCTGCTGCGACGCACGCGACAATAATAATTCCTCTCGGCGCCGACTTCTTTTTGGCGTTTACACGTCGGATTGCTTACGAGAGCTTGCGGCTGCTGCAGTCCAAGAATAAGCTATTCGGCGACGGCCGATTGTTGTTTTCGAGAGAATGTCACGAGGGATATGAGAGTAGGCAAGGCGCCGCCTTGAAAAAGTGAACTTTGCGACGAATAAGCGAGTTTCCTTGAAGTTATGCATAGTCTGCAAAGGTAGATATAGGATAGAGTTCTTCTGTTAAGAAAATTTACTATGACGAACAGGGATATAATTTTTCTTTTGTGGAGAAACATATGCTGGATGGGGCAAACTTTTTTTAATAAATACCCAATTTGCATAAAATTCGTTTCTATACAAAATTTTGTACTGTTTTTGTGAGTATCTCTGGTTATTTTACGAATATTTCAATATAGCTTTGACTTTATACAAACTTAAATAATAAGAAATTAACAACTTATCAGTTTTTTTTCTTGCTTGCGAAGAATACTTGTGAGATAAAGTATATTTCCTTGTTTTTTTTTTAATAAATTTCAATTGCGAGAAGACAGCGCAATTTCGCCTTTTCATCTATCTGCTTTGAGAGCGTGATTGCACGAAATACACAATAACCGATAGTAAGGTTATGATACGACGGCGGTGACGGGGAATGCGATAACCTTAGTCGCATTTGTGTACTTTGTAGTATGAAAAAAGATTCTGCAAACTAATCTTTCCCTGCATTTCTTTACTTATTGAAAGTTTATTAAACAGCACTCCTCCAGAGAGAAGTCGCTGGAACTTTTGTTCGTATAATTGTGTTTTATAAAAAATATTTTATTTTTATGGTGTGATACTATACCATGCAATACATATATACACGCGTACGATTGACAATACTAATAATTTATTGTAATTATTCTATAATTGAAGTAATGATAATACAATATTATATATTTAATTCATCAAGTTATTATTATATTTCTCTCGATGACATCATCCTCTGGTCAACACAAAATTCGATACCGTAATCTCTTTGTCTTGAAAAAGCACATTTCTTACTCAATCCTCTATATCTCATTTATCTCTAATCTACTGATATAGAAACGAGAAAATTAAATAATTTTTAATAAAACCTTAGATAATTTTTTCCTAATACGGAACCAACAAGAACATTCACCGCGCATTCCATGCATTTCAAAATCTTAGCCGAAACCGAATTAAATACACGAACCTCGTTATCAAGACTTTCAGTACGAGCTATTATGTATACATATATAACGTTGCCGATTAGCCGGACACATATATACGTGCGTGTCACCTGTCGATGGGATCGAACTCACACACGTGACTTAATAGAGATTTGATGAGCAAAGCCAAGGTCAGCATCTTCGCGCGCGCGGCTCTATTAAGCGCACACTCGAGGTATCGAACGCGCGGTTCGCCGCCGTTGCGTCAGAGAGAGAGCCTCGTTTCCAACAAATTATTAGATTACACACCGAGGTGCTGCTGCTGCTTCTCGCGGTAAATATTGGCGAGCCAGTGACGTCAAGTAAACCTACAACACACACCTGATGCTCGTGGTGCACCGCGCGTAAAATCTTGCTTTGCTCTCTTTCGTACAACTTTTTCATCTTGTGAGATACATTTTTCATCTATTATAGCGTTTTGAGTGGTGGAGAGACAATATTAGGAATTACGTGTGTATTTAGAGGAATTCCTTGATTAACGCAAGCATGGATGAGTTGTAAATTTTATCGTAAAAACTTTATTGTGCAGAGCAGTACTTCTCTCAGAATTTTCATTGCTGTACAAATGACATTTTAAGACTCTGGGGAGAAGCCTCTGGTATTAAATCGACAACAACAATTGAAATGAAATAGCACGAAAATATCTGACTAAACTGAGCGTGTACTTGTAACACAAATGATTTTCAATCATGAGTTGGCAGACACAGAGTTTTTTAGTCCAGTAACAACGCTGAAAATGGTGACGTAAACACAAGCGTTTTCATTAATTTTACATTTAACAAGTTTGAAAAACGTGTTTTTACAAACATGACATAATAGAAAATCGAGGATCTGTTAAAAAATGTATAAATCTAAAAGTTTCAACGTAAATTTCTTACAAACAATTTTAAAAAATCCATAATATTTAACAAAAAATGCTCAACAATCTCTATGTACAAACCGCAAAAAGTTTATAAAAATGCCCGAAATATTTCATGAGTATAATGCATCATTGAAATACTGACAAACGCGTCAGATATACGATCTAAGCTTCTCTAGACGTTCTTCTTGACGAGCTTCATAGGCTGGACGCCCATCATCTTAGCGAAATCCTCGGAATTCCTGATCTGGTTCTCGTGGTACTGAATACCGCCTTCCCTGTCGACGGTCGCCATGGATGCGCGTTCCGGATCACCGGCAACCAGCACAGGCTTGTCTCCAACGGTAGGCAGTTCCCTGAGCTGCTGCAGAAGATGCGCTAGTCTGTCCTTGGATCCAGGCGCGAATACCTCCGGGTTTATGGCCATAAAGCACTGGCCAAGATTGGCCACCGTTTTAGCGTCCTTCCAATGACGGATGTTGGGCCCGTAGTTTGCACCACTGAGAATCCCGCAGAGCACCTCGACCATCGTGCCCAAACCGTAACCCTTGTAGCCCGAGTTCTTCTCTTCTCCACCCAGCGGCATTAAAGTGGAACCCTCGAGAGCTTTTGCGGCATCGGTGGTTACATTACCATCAGTGTCCATAGCCCAACCTGATGGGATGGGCTGTTGCTTCCTGTTTGCAAGCTCGATCTTGCCTAGAGCCACGGCGGTCGTAGCCATGTCCAGGACGAATTGGTCACCATCGCTGGCGGCCATACCCAGAGACAGAGGGTTGGTACCTAGAGCACCTTGGGAACTGCGCGTCGGGGCCATAAGGGGGCTGGTGTTGGTACAGCTGAAGCCGATCATGTCCTGCTCGATGGCCATGAGACTGTAGTAGCCGCTGATACCATAGTGATTGGAGCCCCGAGTGGTGACCAGGCCGATACCGAACTTCCGGGCCTTGTCGATCGCCAGCTCCATGCAGTACTTGCCGACAATCTGGCCCAGGCCGTTGCAGCCATCCACCAGAGCGATCGCCTGCGAAGAAAAGGTAGACGTATGTGGTTATACAGATTTTGTTGTTTGTGTTTTTGGCTCTCTGCGGCTTCTCTGACTCGTCTTTGCAATAAAAAAAAAGAGACGAGGGCAGAGAAAGGACGAGATGTAGGCTAAGGTTTGCATACATTTGGGTTTAATGTTGGAGCATTACCGGCGAACCTTGAAACTCCTGCGCTCTTGTTTTCAAAGCCCTTTGTATGCATGTTGAATATATCTTTTTTTATTTTCAAGTGGCGTTTTAAATTTTAAACAAAAAAGTACGTAAACAGATCTAAATGTTGTGTTAACTGTTCAAAATTTGTATCTACTGGCATTTAAAAATGTAGATGTCTTACTTCAATTGTTTTAAGTACCAGATTCTGTGATTTGCTTAAAAGATATTTCTTAAAGTAATTGTTGCACTAAACTGAATAATTTAAAGATAAACATTGATCTTTACTCTTATGAAGCTAATATTGTGTGGATTTCATAGAATTATCTTAAAATTGAAATATCTTATTACCAATGCAATGCAGATCAGAAGAAAAATAATGTTTTCTTTCAATAAAGACAATATTTTACCACGAAAGACATTACAGTATGTGTAACTTTCCATTTCAATTTGATATTTAAATTATGTAATGCAGACATTTCCTTCGAGGCATGAGGAATTTTAATGCAAAATAGTTTGTAAGAACTTTTTAGTGTGATAAGATATAAAGTCTGCTCTTATTATGTAAGATGCGTTGACGCATTAATCACACAAAATGATTCTTTGAAAAATCAAATTAAAGCTTTTAGAGCTTGCAAAGTTAATTTTACAACAAATTATGAAAGTTTAAAGCAGATCCGTAATCTCTCTTCAGGCGTACAAATTTGCTTGTCTAACACTGATAAAAAAGATAAAGACTAAAATTATCTGATAAATAAGACCTTCAATGTCACAGCTTTTATTTTCGCCATCAGATACAAATTTTAATTTGATTTTTCTATAATGTGAATCAAAAGTCTTTGAGTAAAAGTCGATCACACTTTTTTAATAAAAATATCTTTAAACATCGCGTTCAAGTTGTAATCAAAATTGAGATTTATCATTTATAAAAATTTTCCGCCTAGTTCAACTTGCGTGAAATTTTAAAGCACTTGCTTGGACACGTGATCGTTTACGCGTATAGATTCAACCAATCGCGCGGCTCTATCTCCCAACGCTACTTCAAATCGCACACTTTAAAGTCAGCTGTTATTACAGATAGAGCGCTACAACGTTTATAAACGTGACAAAAATTAATTAATCGAGCCTCTACTTCTTTTAGAGTATTGCAGTGACCTCCGTCACTCTGTAATAAAAAATCATACGTAGAGCCAATAAAAATAAATCCGAACCTGGAAATCATTGACGATCCTGGGCCTGGCTGTGGGATCGGTGAGCTTGTGTCGGATGTCATTGACGTACATCTCCAGCCTGTTCATGCCATGGCTGAAGTGTCCCCTGTAATCAGCCGTCATGAGATGATGAGCTATGGTCACGGCATCTTCTCTTCTGCAGCCGGCCTTTGTCATGCAGTCAGCGATGAACCTGATGACTTCTTCCTTCGGCACGACCATCTTGCTGTACTCCAGGTTGGCACTCGCCATTTTTGTCGCCTGTTGCTGTTGCAAGCACTGCTGGAACTTGTGGAAGCTCGACGTGCAGACGATAGCTGCGTTCGCGTGACTCTGCAGAATCATTGCGCTACGCCTGCCGCTTAACCATAAGCCTCTCAGTGCCATTGCCCCACTTTTTGCTGCACGACGTCTTCTGAATCTCACCCGATATCTCTCTATCTCTGTTTCTCACTCTTGCTTCTTCTCTATTTTTTGAGGTCTCCGCTCTTATCAAGATTCGCGTCTGACTCTTATCTCATAGAGCGAGAGAGAGAAAGAGAGAGTCGCCGCCGCCGCGAAGACGTCGCGCATACTACTATTGCTGATGCTCGACGACAGCCATGGCTTTGCCAGTAGCTTCTCGAGCCGTATTATCTCGATCGTTTGCTTTGTGGCGATCGTTGATGCCCGTGGCTTATGTGGAGGCGCGGTGCGTTGATTGATGTCAGAGCATTTGACCTCTCGAGCGCTGAATATCAGTGCCAAGTGTATATTATAGGGAGCTGACTTATCGACGTGACTGATTGCAGCGTTGAGGTGATTTGAATTTTCTCGCGCCACTAGTTTTGATTTCGAAGGCTAAAATCTGATGAAGAATGTCGTATTTTAGAATCTTTGAGATGAATAATAACAATATTTCTTGTATCTTACCTTGATCTCTTAAGTGATGCTTGCAGGTATGCAGATGAGTGTCTGTTACTATATTAAAACAAAGTTTATCGGGTCATGCTCGTCTACTGTTATCACTCTTCATGCTCGATTTTCATATACTCTCGCATATACTTTTATTACAGAATTTTCAATATTTTAGTAGAGGCACTGATAAGATTCTAATTTTAATGCTGATTAATAACACTTCATTAATTAGTATTATATATATCTGCATATACGATTAAGCCGTCCAATCTCTTTGCACTCTGCACACATATGTGCATCAACTATAAAGTTTTACGAGATAGACTAGCGCGCTAAAAGTTTATATAATCTTTTCCTCGCTGGCTTCACTGCGAGGGCATGATATAAAATGAATGAAACTGATATGTCTTATTACTCGCCAGAGACACATCCATTGGCACGTCGCAAACTGTGTATCGACGATATCAATTACTCAAAGTCAGTAATCGTTAATGTAAAAATAATAACACTTTTTTCCTTCTACCACAATATTATTGAAAACAAATGAAAATTCATCTCTTCCAAATGCACAGACACAATTAAAGCCCATCAGCGTACAATCACGTCATCACCAAAAACGATTCAACTCGTTCGCCACAACACTATAAATACAACCACTATGTCTCAACTGAAAGCTCTCCTCGTCGGAAATCCTCGTATAAAAGGCTGCTAACTTCCTATGATCTCAACGCTCGATGACACTCTCGCCTTCGGCATTTGTTTGTCATTATACACCGCGTGTGCGAGTAGCGCTTGCGATCGGCCGCCTATGGCGCTGTTTACAATTACGTAAACCTTTCTCTCGCGCGCGCGTATATAAGTATATAAGTATACGTTACAGAGGCACAGTTGCGCGAGGTGAGACTAGGTGCGCTATATCGGCCTTCGCAGCGAGTTTTCCTCGACGATGTCGTCGGCTGCAGCTCTCTGAGCTGGACGAGGTCGGCCGAGTGCAGCAGACTGGATACGAAAATAGACTCTTTGCGGAGGCAGCGGGTACTTTGCGGCTGGTCATGTTGAATTGTTTTGGGATGGCCGGTTTCGAGGGTCAAGGAACTGTATAGTTATAGTTTGAAAATATTGATTTGATGATCGTTTAATGGTTTATCACAATTTTGATGTTTCTATATTATCAAACTTTGTAGATATTATTGCGATTTTATCAGAGGTTTATTCTACCTTTAGTATGTGAAAATGCAAATGAGTTTTTTTTTTATTTTCATTGCAATGTCATATTTATGAAGTAGTTTTTTTTAAATTGATTTTTTGTTGCTGATTAAAAGTTATACATTAATTTTACATATAAAAGTAGCTTCTCAGACGCAATCTTGTGCGTTATTTTACGTAAGATGAATCGTCTTATAAATCATAAAAATTTTGGGATAAAAAAAACGATATATAAAAAAGGTCATATACTATTAATACTCGATTACCGACTAGACAATGAGTAAATTGAAATAAATTTTCTATACTGCTATTTAGACTTAAGATTATTGTTCCTCGGAACTATAATAACTGCGCATATATTCGAGCTTTTGATGGAGCTACCCTTGAATTCATATCCCCAGTGCTTTGCTCACTCACATTGGTATATTCAAGAATTTAAATTCAATTTATATAATTCATGTTATCGTATAACCCAGAATTGCATAAATTAGCGGAAAAATAAGCCAAGTAAATAAAGTAACTCGAATCGCTATTATCGCTATCGAATTACAAGCGCATCGAGAGAACATGTGCGCAACCATGGTGTTGAGTATTAGGTGTAGCAAATAGCAGACCACAATCCAATCAGAAGACACACTACCTCTGCGTGCTTCTTTTCTTCTCCTCCTTTTTCGCCGGCGTGCATCGGTCACTCGATGAAAATAGCCTCGCGGCGCTTATTTATACATGTAGCACGCAGCCCAGCATCATAGCCGGCACATAAGACACGGGCAGCCGTACGACTTCCGCGTATGCAGATGCCACATCGACATAGGAAATAGCGCATTACAGGTGAAAGCCGACGTTCAAGTGCGATAATAAGCCGATTTGCGGCCGATGGATGAGTCACGATCTTTCACTCTTGCGCGCGAGCGCGAGCTTGCGAAAGTCGCGTGCGCGCGAAGGCGCATGTGCTATAGATATAGAGATGTTCCGTTTTAACTGCTTAATTAACTGAAAGGTGAGTCGTCGGTTTCGAGTATTTTCTGGAGTTGCAGAAATATAATTATACTGTTTAATTGGATAGCGTGAATTTTGAGATAATTATAATGATATGTATTATAATTTTGTAATACATTAATTTCCTTTTTATAATAAATATTTTTGAACGCATCTTTAAATAGTCATAGAGGAAAAAGCTGGGAGGAAACAGATTTGTATGAAAATGTGTTATTAAAATAGACATAGTCGAGAAGAGCTAAACCTCGGCTAAACATCTTGAATCATTATTTTCATTTTAAAGTGCAAAAATTATAGGCACAATCATTTTGCATGAATTTGTTGATTTTATGTTTTTTGTCATATTATGATTGTTTGCCCATATTCGTCTAATTGTAAGTACTATACTTGTAGTGGCTAAAAATTATAAAAAAACGATTCTACTTGCGAATTCTTTTTATAATTATAAATTCGAGTAAAAACAATCAATGAAGTGAGCATTATATTGAACAATAGTATAAAATGCTGTGCATGCTTTCAGTATAGGTAAACTATGCTTATAAATTACTATACGTAACCGAATGACGTGTCGCATAATCTTTTGCATCGCGTTTGTCATACTTAACAGTTGCATACTCTCTACTGTTCGACATTTCATAAAATTGTTTATTTCATAGACCAACGCTTATTTTTTAAGACAATAATTATGAATATTCGATTTTTTACAATAACAAATAATATTGACCTAAAAAAAACCGCTGCCAATTCATTGGCATGTCAAATGACTTGAAAATTTTACAGCAGGTATATGAGGAAATCCACAAAAAAACTACATCTTTATTGTGGGCTAAAAAAGAGGAAAAAAATGTTAGGACACCGGCCTGGAACAGTTTTTTTTCTTGTTTGATATGTCTAATAGTATACGAAACAATTTTCCAACACGCAAAAAAGTACCTTCCGACACGCTTTTCTATACGCAAATCATTTTTTTCCTGGAATCAAAATGAGAAGATTCTTTTACTTTAATTAAAATAATTTTACGTTATTCCGAATTCGGAATAGTACTTAATTATTTTTTTTTTATTTATCTCGCGACTGCTTATAAAGTTGATATTTCATAAGTTTC
>UCQR01075002.1:8682-24776 GCA_900474235.1 Cecidostiba semifascia | reverse complement strand
AGAGAGAGAGAGAGAGAGAGAGAGAATAAATATAAAAGCCAAGATTTCCGATGTCTGGATCGTTCTATATATATACACAGACACATTATATTATATTATATATAAGCGAACGAGTTTCGCGATACGACGCGACGAAACGTATATACGTATAAATATAGCGAGAGTATATAGAGGGGAGTTTAAAGATACTGGCGTGCATGGATTAATAGAAGTGTTGTTGATTTATAAGACGAGTAGCTTGCGAGATATTACGTATTTTTACGATAGGTATTTATAAGTCGTGGATTGATTAGTTTTTTTTTTCTCTCTGCTCAAAAGTCGAAGCTTTATTAGTCGCGTTTTGTTTCGAGCTGTGCGATGATATGAAGGGTGGCGACGAGCTGTTTATCGGAGATGTGTCTTCTAGAATGATACATCGACAAGTTGAATACAAAAAGTCCCTGAATTTTGCAAAGTTGAAGTTCGAATCAGTGTATATACCTCCAAATGCCAAAACAAACATCGAACACAACGTAATCTCCAATCACAACACAGAGAATCTTATATAAATTTGTATATAATCACTCGTTCCCTTATAAGCGCATACAATATTACACATCATCTCGCTCTCGTGAAAACGTTTCTCCTCAAACGTGCATGAAATCCCCCGGGGGAGACAAAAAAAAAAACACACATACACAAGTCATCAAAAGATAAGGAAAACGGCGCTCATCATCATCACGCGTAACAATATATAAACGAGGCCGAGTTATCACGGCGCGCGCCGGTATCAACCGGAGCCTCGTGATCTGGCTGCCGCGTCAGGAGACACAGTCAAAGTTTATCGCGGGGGAGCGCGCTCTCGCGACGATAAACCGGGCACCACCGGATCGCCTTATCGGCATTGCTTTTCTTCGCTCGGAATCGATGGGAAAAAGAGACGTGGTTATTACTGGACTGTTCTAGAAAAATATGTAAACAGTATTATATAGACGCGCACTGATGCTGATGGGCTTTTTTAGCTAAAACGTGACTGATGTTGTTGTTTTTGGCGGTGCGGAGTATATTTATATCGCGAAAGGTTGAAGTATACGCGATGAATGTGTGTAAATTGAGCGTTGATTTATGATGTGTGTGCGATGGAATATGTGTTGCACGGAGTCGTCGTGACCGAGTTTTAAAAGAAAAATTAAAAAATTTTTAAAATTTTAAATAATTTATTTAGTATAAAATAGTTTTTCGTATGAACGACGATTTCCATTAGGATCAAGAATCCATTTTTGTGAGCGTGTAATTCGAAGCGTCAATTATTTTGTTTCTTCAATTTCCACGAACTATATCGCACTCTCGTTTCGTAACTGCAAACAAGTCTCCATTCAGTGCTTCCGATTCGAAAATAAATAAAATCAAATAAGTATCAATCGCTAATTAAATTGCAGCTTTCACTTAGAAAGCTCTTTCTCTACAGAAGCGTATTTTTGATTACGCAAGCGTCGCAGCACGTTTAGAAGCAAGAGTCTTTCGGCTATATGTATGCATATACGCGGCTATATGTATATATAATACGAAGTCGGCAAAAGCTTCCACTATACTGCGTTTATAAGTGTCTCGTTTACGCTCACGTGCGCCGTTACATCTCGCACGTTTCCAAACATTCTTTTTCGCTGCTGCACCTAGCAGTGGAAAATTTGCCGAGACAGTCGCTGAAATCAGTATTCTTGTTTTACATTCGTCCGTGTATTATCTATATCATCAGCGCTTTATTTTTGGGCTATATACTGTATTATATAAATGTGTTTTTTGTTTTCGTTTGCTACTTGGTTTCTTATCTTCACAATATCAATCAATAATAATTTCACCTTCTCCTGATGAACAGCCAATCAGCCATCTTGACTATATCCACTATATATTAATTAGGCATCGCGTGATAAATCGAGTCTCTCTGTCCCGGTTCGTTATCCTCTGGCAAGAGAGTAGGGGTCGTTTGGTATATACAAATATTATACTTCACTCTGCCATCATCTATACGGTTTATCGGACGATTCCGGAAAAAACCTGGGACTCGTCGATTGACCCATGCGGTGGCCCCGTCGCAAGAGATCCGTCTCCTCTTCTTCTTCTTCTTCTTCTTCTTCTTCTTCTTCTTCTTCTTCTTCTTCTTCGTTGCGACGCTTATCCAAGTAAAAGAGACTGAGAGACATCGAGGAGCGAGAAAAAAAGCGAGGTCAAGCCGGCGATATCCAGTTATATTCGTTTCTCTGCTGCTGCTGCTGATGCTCGAGCGAGACAACGAGACAAATATGCGCGATGCTTGCGAAACGGGTATCGTCGCGCTGAAAAAGTGCATTCGTCGGGATTTCGTGTTGCGCCGATGTTTTTTTTCTTCGAATCGCCGATCTGTTTTCTTTTTTTTAATCGAGAGACTGTTGCGTCTGAATGAAACATTATCAATCGCGGTATATTTTAATAAAAGAAATTTCGAATAAATATACATCACAGTCTGTGTGTGTGTGTGTACCGTTACATTTATTTATAACCGCGTTCGCGATAATATATACGTCGAGCTTTGCGCGCACGAGCTCAAAGTCATTATTTTCGTGTCAATTAAAACGCGTGGGCAGATACCAGCAGCTGAAATAACGCTCGACCTTTATATTATACACATACATACATAAGCCGCTCATTATCACGTGAAACTTGACTTTGTTTCGCAGTCTTTCTTAATAATAAACATCGAGATTATCATTTCCACTTTATTTCGGGGAATATAATTCCTCCTCTCAGTATTTATGCAAATCTGCTTCCCCTTCCCAAATGACGTCAAGAGTCAATAATCGCCGCTGACCTTGATACATCTTCTCCCGTTTTCTCCGGGATGTGCCAGACGGCACGTAAAAATTCTCGACCGCACCAAAATTTTTCACAGATCGACCCATTATCATCATAATAACAAACCGATCAAACGGGACAACGATTATAAAAAAAAAGCCGCGCATGTATATTCGCTAAATATAAACCGAGCGCGTCGGCTTCATCGCGAAATAACACACCGACGCGCACGCAATCGGCACGTTTCCAACTGCGGCGCGCCGCCTTATGCCCACCTGAATGAAAGCAGTATAGACTCTCCTGAGGAAAAAAAAAACTCGTGCGAGAAAAACGTGCGCCCCCACTCCTGTCTCTCGCGGGGGATATCCCCCGGTCGTCGTCACGTGCGAGGTAACGTTTTGCTGTACTGCGACAAAGAAAGGCGCTCGTGTTATTATGCGCTTTTGTAAATCTCGTATTTACCATGTATGCACACGGGGTCTTAAGGGTTTTTACCGAACGGTCTGACGCATCTCGCCTGTTTCTACTGATAACGCGTATTTCTCTAGATATTTTTTTTTCTTTCAAGTCACATCAGGAATGAACAATAAGTACACGTGAGGTGAAGAAAAATTTGAAAACAGCCGAAAAAAATCCGACGAGCTCAGCAGTATAACCGCGTTATTCTTCGGGCGCATAAGGATGACGATATAATTCGCTCGACGCGCGCCGCGTCGAGGTAGGAGAAAGAACGAGGGAGAACAGTGGGGGGCCATCAGACCGAGTCATCACTAGGAGGAGGCGCTTATGTACGCGAGGCTTCGAGGCTACCGCTGCGCGGACTACCGGCTATTGCGCTCGCGAACCTCGCGAGCTTTACTTCGCTCCGTGATATACTCTCTCTATATTATACACGTATTATTACATATACACACATACGTCTTAGTCGATTTGAGAGTTATTGTTGCAACGATATAGTGAAGACTGACTGATATGTATAGTGAAGTGTGCGAATGAAGTGTAGAAGGGTGTGAAGTTGTCGAAACAGTTTTAGTCTGGATATAGTGCAGCGGTGAAGTGATTATAGATATCAGCGAGCTTTTTTTATGTACCATGGTTACGCATAGTATGGAGAACATTTTGAATATGCAGTATTACGCGCCGGTCAGCGACGAGGCGCTACACTCGCCGCCTTCACGGAAGAAGCGGTGTCTTGCCAAAGAGGTGAATTTTTTTTTTTTTGCTATAATCGTCAGGAGTGTGTGTGTGGGGGTGGGGAGATTATTATTCATCGGGAGAAATTAGAAAGGGATTTGTTTTTTCGGTTTCGGGTTTAATTGCGTAACGTAATCATGCGCTCTAATGGCTCTTGAGTAGGTGTACTTTACTTTATTAAAGCGGCTTTCACGCGTTATCGACGGTTTTAAGAGCGAAGGCTCGATTTGGTTATAAGTTATCGGGATTTTTGTTTCGTGTTCGTTAACATTAATTTGTCCAAGTACTTACATACAGGTATATGTGTGCGGGATTATTTCCAATCACTCTCTTTTCAGCAGCAAAAAATCATCCAAACACTTTCTACAGAGAGATTATACGAGCTTTTGGGGGTTATAGTCTGACATTTCATTTTTTTTTTTCTGGAGATGCCTTTCTTATAATTATCTTGACACATCTCCCACTATTCATTCTTATACTGATGTGAATTTCGAACCTTGCAAACATACCCGCGTGCGCGTACGTGAAAAAAAAAACAGAGGCACAAATATACTATGTATATCCTCCTCGGTATACACTCACGTTACGAGCCATGTATCCTAAAGTGACGATTGTATTTCGATGTTTCAGCAAGATCCGATGTCGCACAGGATCATAGAGAAGCGCAGGCGAGATCGTATGAACAACTGCCTGGCGGATCTCAGCAGACTCATCCCCGCCGAGTATCTGAAGAAAGGCAGGGGCAGAGTCGAGAAGACTGAGATCATCGAGATGGCCATTCGTCACATGAAGCATCTTCAGGGTCTTCGACAAGGTACATCCATCATTTTATTTATAATAACTTTTTCATTATTATTATTATTATACAAGTAGAGCTATAACGAAACGATTGTTTATCCAGACTCGAAGCATCACACGCCGGTGTCGTCGATACACCCTATGCACACCGAGGACAGCGTCGACAGCGTGTCTCATCCCTCGACCACCAGCTCCAACGCAGCCGAGCATTACAGGCTCGGCTACCAGGAGTGTCTCAGTGAGACGATGCACTTCCTCGTCGAGGTCGAGGGCTACTTTGCACGGGACGCTCTCTGCGTACAGCTGATCAGTCATTTACAGCAGCACTGCGACAAAATCCTCGCTACGAGTGAGTGCCTTTTTTCGTTTTAAAAACAGATTATCGTCTTCAACGTTTTTTTTCGATTGCTGACTCGAATGGCCTCTGTGATTTCAGGCGACAGGTTAGGCTTCCCACATCCAGTGGACCTACCCACCACGAACGGTTCAGCCTGCAACGGCGTGAGCTCCTTCGCTCACGCCAACGGTGGCATTCCGTCCATGTGTCCCAACGGCGCGAACGGCTCGTCTCCGACCAACGGATTGGGCCTCCTCACCAACAACAACGTCACCAGCAATGGTCACCTCAATCACAACAACAATAACAACAACAACTCATCCAGCCAACACCACCACAGTCTGCTCCACAACAACAGCAGCAACTCGGATCGCTGCTCCAGTTCCGGTGTCTCGTCGTTCGACTCAAGCGAGTCCTCGTCCCGGGCATCCCATCACCAAGGAGGTCGTGTCCTCATTCCTCCGCCAAACCTCGTCAGCGACGACAGCAATCACAGCAGTCACTCGCACGGCAGCTCCAGTCTCCTGATGACCTCTGCAAGCTCTTCCGATCAACAACAACAGAGGCCACCTGCCAACTACAAGTTCAAGAACTCGATCAAGCAGAGGTTCAGTGCCGACCAGAGGATAAAGTGCTCGAGCTCACCTTCGCCTACCAGTAGCTCCGAGGCTTCGCCCAAACACCAGCAGCAATCCGGTCCTGCTCAGGGTGTTCCCATCTTCGCGCTTCACGACAACGGCGGCTTCTACGTACCCCTGACGCTCGAGGCGTCACTTCTCAGGCCTCACATGGGCTGCACAGCTGCGGATCTTTCCGGACCGGATCTCGTTCTTCATCCTGTCACGATATCCGTGAATTTCAACCACGCGTCGCCTGGTACAGGATGGTCGCATCAGCAGAGCCCACCTCATCAGATTCAGTAGTGAGGCTCCGGCTGAGGTCGGACACCGCGCGAGAGATGGACGATCGTATCGCTATATAGAACTCGCGTGTGTCTGCAGCGTTGTGATTGATGGACGGATGGATGGATTTTTTCTCTATAATATATGTATAATACCGTCGTCGTCGTTGTGTGGGGAGGGAGGAACCTTTTATTTTTACCTGTGTCGTCGTACTTACGTTTCTCACACGCTCCATTATAGTATTGTTCATTTTCAGGGAATACTCCACAGTATTTCGACTGCGTTGTGAACGTACTATATACGTATACGTTATGTTCTTTACTTTTACCGTATAACGTATGATATGCGTAGCAATTAATTACAAAGGGTTATACACAAACACATTGCGATCGTGTAATAATAATATTATTATTGTTGTTATAATCTGTTGTCGACGGATTGCCATGGAATTATTTTGTGTTAAATTGTATACGCGTTTACGATCGAGCTGGGATAGGATATGTGTGTGTGTGAGAGTCGTCCAAGTCTGCTGCAGCATTTACTCTACGAGAGAGAAAATAGTCGCGGCTTATAGTTAGGATATTACGTATACACGAATATAAAAACACAGAGACGTATACATACACAGAAATCTCCGTACATTTCAAAAATCTCTCTTCCCTTTCGTATGTCGTTTTCTTTTGTAAGAATATTCCAGCGACGTGAAAACAAATTCTGTACCGATGAGACTTTTTTGCCACGCGACGAAACTCTCGTTTTATATCGTGTCTTTAACATTTCTATTTTTTTTTTTAAGATTGTGTGTAGACTTACGTAATGAGCGTGAATATACGCGTGAAACCGGAATTTCGAGGAAGAAGGCGCGTTTGTACGATTAATCTACACGGTTGGAAAATTCATTAACGGTTAGTTTAAAAAACTAGCAGCTGTTAATCTAACTCAGTAGTGCTGGCAATTTTCACAACGACGAGAGGACAGATGATTTATATAGGACGAGTATTGTTGACTTTTTCGAGAAAGAAAAGAAAAGAAAACTGACGACGATCAGTTTTTCTTTCTTTCAAGCCGTAATTGTTACGTTTAATAGCTTTATGAATGTTGAAGACTTTTTAAATTTACGATAACTACTAAGAGATATATTTTTAGCGTAAAAATTTGTTGAACGATATAATGTAAAGAGAAATGCGACGTTTTATCTCGAATCATACACATATGTAGATGTACAAAAGAGTAATCGAAATAGTTGAAATTTTCTCGCTGAATATATAACATAACAAAGCAATAATCCATTATACTCCATCGTTTGCAATAGAAAGACTCAATGCTATTTCAGTCGAATCGAAGTAAACGGCGCATTTCCAAACTCTTGTTATACATCCTTCCAATATTGCGTATTATTTCCAACTGTAAATTTGTGATATTATATACGGATTAGAAATGATGCAAATCGTCAAGCAATCGTCATTTGTTAAAAGGGCAGGGCGATTTTCTATTTCATTTACTCATTACACGTCGGAAGAAGTGTTTGTCGAAATAGCGCGGGTTTCGTTATATTTGATGTACATACTACACACTGCCCCTTCAGCAAATCCCGACTTTACCTAGAGAGTAAGCTGTCAATCTTTGCCAGAATTTCGGATGCGCAATAACGAGAAAGATACAAGAAACCAACAAAACGTATATATACACACTTGAAAAAAAAAACCAGCAAAAAAAAGAGGATAATAGGCGTTTGATATACGATGTTATTATTATTATTATTATTATTATTATTAGATGAAAAAAAAGAAGTGAAACAAAAAAGATGAAAACTGTATAAAGTTTGAAAAACAAAAGCTGCAAAATAAAAAGCTCGGCGCGCGAAGCCGAGATTTTTTACTGGGCAGCGGGCCTCAGCAACACAAGACTGACCGAGACCTGCATTACACTAGAGAGAAAAAAAAGAAAATTTTTCTTCTATAAGATCACCACATACTGCATTAACTATTATTTGTACATACCACGCTTAGCTGTATAAAAACCGTTGAGAGAAGAGTTTGTGCGAAAAAATAAATTATATATATATATATATATTTACCGTATACCGAATCTTCCTTTATTTCTTCTGATATTATATAGACCTTATTCCAATCGCACCTGATGTGTATCGATCCATTGAGACATTGTCAAACGATAAGTATAGTAGTATCTCATGAACGACTCTATAGATTGAAAACTGATAACGTAAGGCAAGAACCAAATCGAATTGAATCCATCACTAACTTTATTCAAGTATAGAAATTAAAAAACACATAAATAAATAATAGTTCGATCAAGTTCGCATTATATAATTTAACGATACAAAAAAAAAAGATAATATAATATAGTCAAGCCTTTTATATAGAGGCAAAATTAAACAGTAAATAACAGGATATATATTATAGATGATACTCTCTACTGCTGCAAACGCAGGCATAATATGTAAGAACTCTACGAATGGTGGCGATTAAAACTCGTTTTTTTCTTCTTCTTTTATTACACCAACATAATACTGGCTATGAGGGGAATGCGGGTAAACGCAATTCGCAGAACGCGCCTACAATGTTTAGATATACATAATACGTGACACTGGGGGGTCGTTGGGGCGGGGGCGAGGGATGTCGACTTGGGAGTTACAAGGTTCGTTACGATCCCCGATTATTATTTTGTTTTATTATTTTTTTTTTCTTTCGTCCTTGAGTCGATCGCGTATTGCAGCTCTCTCCATCATGCAAAGTGATAGTCATCATCCGAGTCCGTCCGAGTCAACCACCTCGAGAACTTGAATGTTCGCGGATCCCGAGATACACTGGTATTTTTATTTCTGTTTATCTTTTTATTATTATTATATCATCATGGTTATCTTTTACTGATGGTATTATATATGTAATCGCTAAAAACGGATAATCATCTTTTGCGAGTTATACGTCCGTCGTTGCAAGTTGCGCATCTACGAAGGATATATTTCGTTTTTTTTTCCATCCTTTTCTATAATAAATATATAGAGTAATAATATATAAGTATCAATACGCAATCGTAACAATACATAAGACTACTAATCGTACAAATAATGCTCGGTAGTACAATAAATAGTAATAATAATAGTATCAATGATAGTATTAAACGGTGATTCACAATCGATTCGAGTGACTTTGAATAAACGTACTTTCAGCCTTGAGGAATTCTGCGATATAGAGGACTGTATTATCGTATCGTATTGTTTTCCGAACGCTTTCGAGGATCACCGACGACGAGTCAGTTCATTCGCTACGTATTATTAATGATTTTTTTCCTCGTTTTCAACGGTTTTAAAAAGTTTTGATTATATTATCGCGTATTAAAACAGCGCACCGACAGCTTATCGATTCAATCAGAATCACTTTTTTTTGTATATTTTTCAAAGATAACGGTTTTTTATGCTTAAAAAATAAAATAAAAATTTTACACGGTATTGACAATAAATTCTCCAGGCATACGAATGTCTAATTAATAATCGTTGTAAATTTCAAACTTACTGTTAAAATTGTGTTATTTTTTTTCGTTTCAGACGCATATAAAAAGAGTGCAAAATGTGCGCTTTTCGTATAAAATTACAAAAACAAGGGTAAAATCCGACGTTACTTTTCATTAAAAATACACACAGTTATATCAGTCAGTGTGTTGAATTTTCGTAACGAATTTCAGTTGAAAAAAAAATTTTCCTTCCTCACACGTGACGCATATCTCTATTTATACATAATAACGTTCGAATATCAAAATAGTCCATTCATCAAAAAATCTCGTACAAAACGTAAAAGAACGTCGACGAAAACCTACAACCTATATATACTACATCCCGCTCGTCGACGGATCCTCGAATCTTCCCGAAATACCATTCAGTCGTCGTTTTTCGCGCTTCCTCTCTCTCTCTCTCTCATATTTTGTTTTTTTTTCGATAACTCGATTTTCCTCGTCATTTTCTTAAGGTCTCTCCTGATCAATTGAAAAACCTATAACTACGCCGGAGTGTATAGTTCGAGGGGACTTGCTACGGTGTTGTCGTATCGCAAACCTACCATCCGCGCGCATATTCTCTTCCCTTATTATACGTTCTTTTTTTTTCTCTCTATTATACCCTCCTCTTCGTCGTCGCGTCGTCGTCGTCGTCGCTTATAATTATTGTGTCGGTTCACGCTCGGAAGCGCGAAAAATCTTGCCTCGCGCTTCTGCGATTTCCGATAATTTCCGAAGCTATAAAGAGATAAGCGCGATGGGTTGATAGGAGTATAATATTCTGTAGGAGAGTCGAGTCTCGTCTTTTTCTTCAAGCTTGTTCGAGCTGAATTCTTGGAGGAGGATAGCGCGCCAAGACATAATTTACGAGTAAACATACCTTGATGATGAGATTCTAATTTCGACAAAAAAGCTCCTCCAGAGCTTTTGCATGATTCACGCACGACGACGAGACAGCCCGTTTTCATTCCGAGCATCGGCAAACAATGCAACGCGAAGAGGAGTTACACATCGCTGATGCCACGTGTGTTCAGCGCAGACCGCACCGATGTTCCAGCAGTCGCCAACAGCAGTGGCTCATCTCTCTCTCTCTCTCTCTCTTTCTTTCAATTCCATCAAATCAAATCTCCAACAGACTTATATAAGGCGTGTCGAGGATGACAGCGACTCGCGATAATAAGATATAGTGACTCGTACATAAACGAGTAGACACTGGCATACACACACTACTGCTGCGCGGGCTGGCGGTGCTCGGGCCTGGCCTAGCATATGTGGGGTGTTCGAGGAGCGTGAGTGAACTGGATGTGAAGGTGAGGATAGATACGCGGATTCAGGACAACCGGATAGTGCTGGATCACCGCAGGTTGGTATGGTCCTGAGGAGCAGGTACGAGCTGACGATTTTGATGAAAGCCCGCAAGTCGAGGCTGGCTGACAGCAACGTGAATCCGTCAGTTGATGATGGCTCTGTTGCTGCTGCTGGTACTGATGATGTTGATGATGATGATGATGATGATGACGTGGCTGTTGCGCTTGACGATCGCACGGGTCGAGGCGGCTCGCCGAGATGGTTGACGATGATGACTGCTGATGATGACGATTACGGCTCGGCTGAGGAGGAAAAGGAGCGAACTCGAGACGACGCTCTGGGCTTCCGAGGAAGCTTGATGGTTACTTTTTCTTCTGGGCCTTCTCCGCGGCCTTTGTTACCTTGCCCTGGAGATCTTTGAAATTCACGCTCTGCAATATTTTTTTTTGTCCATTACAGTGTATAATATATAAGCTCGTATATTGCTTATTTCTTTATATATTCTATGTATTAGTTTCGTATTGGGTATTATGAGAAAATTTATAAAAAAAGAACATTCAGTTGTTAGCACGGTCAGTTACTTTTGAGAGAAAAATTTGATGCGACAGCTCTGGGACAATGACAGCTCTGCAAAATCGGCTCTACTGGCACACTGTTTTGTGGGCCATTCAAATACAACGAAAGGCAGTCATATTGTTAGATCGATGGGATGTACGCTTAATGTCGATTTTGCAGGTTCGCTCTAGTGCTCTGCATTTCCGTCAGAACATGACAAAAAAATAGCTCTAGAGATGTAGCATCAAATTTCTTTTTTAAAGCAGCAAAACCCGCCAAACTGAATGTTTTTTTATACATTTCTCTACATACCTTGATAACCCCCACAGCGACGGTCTGTCGCATGTCGCGCACGGCGAATCTGCCGAGCGGCGGAAACTCCTGGAAAGCTTCAACGCACATCGGCTTTGTCGGCTGCAGTAGTACTATAGCCGCGTCTCCCGTCTTCACGCTCTTCGGATTTTCCTCCGTTGTTTTACCTTGGCAAAATCGATTACATTATTGCAATCTTTCAAATTTCACTTCTATAACATATAAGCTTTCATACCAGTACGACGATCACACTTCTCCTTGATCTCAGCGAACTTGCAAGCTATATGAGCGGTGTGACAGTCGAGGACAGGCGTGTACCCGTTGCTGATCTGTCCCGGATGATTGAGGACGATGACCTGTGCGGTAAAGTCCTGGGCACCGCGAGGTGGCTGGTTCTTGGAATCACCGGCAACATAGCCGCGACGCAACTCCTTGACCGAGATGTTCTTGACGTTGAATCCGACGTTGTCACCGGGAAGAGCTTCGGTCAGAGCTTCGTGATGCATCTCCACGGACTTGACTTCAGTGGTCAGAGCTGCCGGAGCGAAGGTCACCACCATACCTGGTTTCAGAATGCCGGTCTCGACTCGGCCTACCGGTACGGTACCGATTCCACCGATCTTGTAGACGTCCTGATGGGAAATGTAAGATTTCAATTTGTAATTGTGTTTTCTTCAATAAATTCATAATATTTAGAATATCTGACCTGAAGCGGTAAACGTAACGGCTTATCAGTGGGTCGTGACGGCGGCAAGATAGCGTCCAAAGCTTCGATCAGCGTCTTTCCATCGGCATTTCCATCCTTACGCTCGACCTTCCATCCCTTGTACCAGGCAGTCTTGGGTGATGGCTCAAGCATATTGTCGCCGTGCCATCCGGAGATCGGTACAAAGGCCACCGAGGCGGTATTGTAACCGATCTTCTTGATGTACGACGACACCTCCTTCTTGATCTCCTCGAAACGTGCCTCCGAGTAGGGTGGCTCGGTCATGTCCATCTTGTTGACGCCAACGATCAGCTGCTTGACGCCCAAGGTGAAAGCCAGCAGCGCGTGCTCGCGTGTCTGGCCGTTCTTCGAGATACCGGCCTCAAATTCACCTGTTGATGTTTATTTTATTACTTCTTTTTCTCGCTCAGTTTTGAATCATTATATTTTGCCAATGGCGTGTGATATTAGATTTCATTGTATAGCTAGAGTCGTTTGATAATCAGTTGCGTAATGCACAAGTCTTTTGCGTAATAAGCGTATCGGGCTTATTCTGCCAAAGTGGAAAATCGTCTGGTGCCAAAAACGAGTTGGCACAATATAACAACTTACCGATTCCAGCAGCGACGATGAGAACGGCGCAGTCTGCTTGACTCGTGCCGGTGATCATGTTCTTGATAAAGTCCCGATGTCCAGGCGCGTCGATTATGGTCACGTAGTACTTGGCCGTCTCGAACTTCCAGAGAGCGATGTCGATGGTGATGCCGCGCTCGCGCTCGGCTTTCAGCTTGTCCAATACCCAGGCGTACTTGAAGCTACCTTTGCCCATCTCTTGGGCTTCTTTCTCGAATTTCTCGATGGTGCGCTTATCGATGCCACCGCATTTGTAGATCAGGTGGCCGGTTGTCGTCGACTTGCCCGAGTCGACGTGGCCGATCACCACGATGTTTATGTGGATCTTCTCCTTGCCCATCTTGGCTAGCTGTGCCTCAGACTAGTCTGCAATATGTTTTTATATTAATTATGTATAAGAGTATAAAAGTTTTTGACGATTCACACACTCGAATGTCTGTGTATAACGCGATCTCGATCGTAAGAGAGGAATTTAAAATCGATGTATATCTACAAGTAAGTTGGTCGTCGAAATGAGATTTGTTCATTGTAGTATTTAAGCTGACGTAATCCTATATCTAGTTATAGATATATAAGCCTGCACAACGTTTCATCATATTAAATCATTTATAGTTCTAACGCGCACTATTGCGGCGAGCTCTATACATTGACAAATGTGTCGCAATTAAAATATCTAATAAAAGAAATTCTAGAATGGGCTATGCCGATTTAACGAAATCACTGCATAAGCATTGTAATGAGTCTTATCGCAATTACTGCTATAATTCAAGTGCTTAGAGAGTCTATACACTTGTGGACATTTATATTCAAGTCAATATTCAGCTACATGATATATTCGCCAACTATAATTGAGCCAATATTAAACGTTCTCAAACCAAACAACGAACGCATACAAGCTTATCTCAGTTTTCTCGAAGACGACGAACGAACGCCGCACAGTAAGTAAATTTCATATCAAACATAATTCGATCGATAAAGCATACATCCTGCATTTTTCATAAGCCTCGCACAGCTTCGTTTTCCCGGCCTTTCGATTCAATAAGCCACTGCCTCTTCAGACGCTATACACGAAAATCCCCTCTTCATCAAGAGTCGTGCGGCGACACAACGGAAGAAAAAAAAACCCTCCTCGTATATATTGTATAGCGAAGAGAAATCAAGTGAGGGCATTAAACTCCGAGTTGCGACATGTATACCTCAGCTCGAATTCGACCCCTTCCCCCGTCCCCCTGCTTCCGGAAAATCTCGTTGTAATACCCTAGAGAAGAGAAGAAGAATTTCCCAAAAGTTATGGTATAACACACCAGGGAGAAGGAAAGTCAAGGTCGACCCGGTTGCGATACCGTGCAATATAAAAGCTCCATTTCTCGCGCGCCAGAGAACTGCTGATGCACATCGCACAACAACGCCCCTCTTTGCAGCTCGGGCGCAAGTTCCGTAATGGCCGTACGGTTGCGAGATCGATCCACCTAACCCCGATGCTTCGACTGGCGAAAGCTCAAACCCGTCCTCTCTCTCTCTCTCTCTCTCTCCCTCTCCACTACGCGCGACAGCTGCAGCGCCAAATACGCAAAAATATCCCAGAACAAAGCTCGCGCTCGCTCATTCGCTCTGTCGTTCCCGAAATTTCTATAAGCCGCAAAAAATTCATGCCGTTTTAGCGGTGCTTTATTACAATGATAGAACGAGAGAGAGCTTGCAGAGAGCTTGCAATAGGCGCCCGGCCGGGGATCAATATACGACTGCGCGAGCCGGCATGAAGCTTAATCTTCTACGTTATTTCTCTCGAGCTTTTTGAGCTTGCGGCGAAGCTTGCACTTACCTCGAATAGGACGACGTCGCGATGATCACTGCTATGAGAGCTTGCGGCTAGTCGACGAAAGTTTCGTGGAAAGCTTGCAGCTCCCGTACCGGGGGTTGCGATGCGGGACGAGGCAGACGTGGCGCAAGACCACCCGAGTGAAGTCTCTCTCTCCTCTAATCCTCGCCGCTGCTCGCCCGCGCTATTTCCCTCTTTCTCGCGCTCGACGCTCGCGCATACACTTCTTTGCGCCCCTTTCGCTCTCCCTCGCGGGTTGGCAAGCTCGGCGCTGCTGTTGCGGCCGCTATGCTTGCCGGAAATGCGCCTGCGCGCCGGTAACATGGCTGGGCTTCCTCTGTACCTATATATGTATGTCTCTCTGCTTAACCTGCTATCGGTGGAATGAAAGATTCGAGAGGGTTTATTGTGGTGGAAAGACGCTCGATATGATTTTCGCGGTTGTTGGCTTCGATTTGAATGTGGAATTTTTTCACGGTTTGGTGATTTTTTTAAAAATATTTTGCTTACTCTTACAGACGGGATTGTTAATTACTATATACAAATAATTCATTTAGTATCTATTAGTGAAGACTTTCGTATTACCGACAATTTCCACTAGGAGGCGTTCCTTCAATAATAATAAAATATTAATAAGTATTTTAAACCCCTTTCCGTATATAACACAATATCGGAAATAGCTAATAAAAATTCTAAATATACAATACTTACGAGTATTATATTTTGACACAGTTTTGAATGTCCGTTTTGTGTGTGCTGTACAGAAATAATAATATACACGTTGGTGAATAAGTAATTAGCGCGGATGATGCTTTATTACAAGCCGCTCGTGATGGTCAGTCAAATTCTGTGGGTAGAATAAACGTAAACTTAATGAATAAATTAGGTAAGCCTTGTTCGATAGTTTTTATAAAAGTTGTACTACGTAATACATTTCTTGAAAATTATATGAATTTAAATATGTCCGCTATAAGATAATAACGATTCTTAAAAATTAACTATTATTTCTAGCTTTCAAAATTATTGTACGGAGGAATAAAGATATTTATGTTTTCTTAATCAATATATCGTAAACAATTAATAATAACTGCAGAACGTCCTTGTCTTTGAAAGACACACAATTAAGTTATGAGTTTAGGATTTTAAAAATAAATTAAATTAAAAAAATAGTTGTCCGTAATTTAACAACAAATTTTTTTTTTTTAATTTTCA
>UCQR01074956.1:18281-37031 GCA_900474235.1 Cecidostiba semifascia | reverse complement strand
AAGTGCTGCAAAAATTAAATATACCTTTTTACTTTTATAAATTCAAGTGCGATATTACGTATTTCTATTATTTAATAGTCTTATATAATGAATTACCATGGCAAATCGCAATCCACTTTTCCCCAGTAAGTTTTTTCTATTATCTCTGTCATTAAATTATCGATTACGTTGAAACCTTGAAACTATAAATTTACAATAACAAAAAAATATCTCCCAGTGAATTTCACGTCATCAACTTTGAAATACCTCCTCTCGGAATATACATATTATATCCCGGGAATAAAAAATAACGAGATCGATCAAAAGTACGCCGCTTGCAAATGCAATATACCTCGACTGAAAAATTCACGGTAGTCTGGGTACGCGCGCGGTGACTGCACGTAATAATCCCATCTCAGTGCGATGTGCAAAGCTGCCAGTTTCGAATCGAAGGAATGCTGGCCCGATCGCGTGTATGCCACCACAGATACACGTGTGCGTATATAGGTATACGTGCAATGTGTGTCCTCTGGCGGATATGCTGAGAGAAGGTTATCGACCAAACGAGAGAGAGAGAGGGAGAAAGACAGTATGCAAAGGACGACGTGTGCGCGCGGTGGACTACATAACTTATATGCGTGTATCGAGCTTTCGGGATCGTTGCTGAGACGTTCAAAAATCATGCAGAAAACACATCGGTCGATACGCGAACAAGTCGACCGAATCAACAGGTTTTTTTTTTATTTTTAGATCAGCGTATATAAGAACGCTCGAATATAAAAACTCATCCGAATCCAGGACATTCTCTCTACAGACGATAAAAACAAATTTATTCAAATCCATTTGCACATTCATGAAGTTTGTACGCATATCCCAATACATAGACTATATACGTAATGTCTCCTTTAAAGGACGTATATAGTCGCTCGATTCATCCCACGCGTATACACCCTCCGCTCCGTATAATATATTTTTAGCCCGCGTATACACATGTGCTATACTTGTATTATATTGGGTTCGGACCCGCCGGTTTCCCTCCCTGAAAAGCCCGTAAGAAATCACTTCCATATGCCGCGTTCTCGAGCTTCTCCCTCTCTTCTTTGCTTCAAGAGTGACGAGCGCCCGCGCGAGCTTCTTCGTCGTCGTGGCGCAAGATAAGCTCGCGATTGCTCAAATCCGCTTTCGCAGCTGAGCGTATGACGAACAGACGGCCACGTTGATTTCGTTCTTCTTTTTTTTTATTATTTTATGTGGACGAAAGGCGGAACTCGATGCCGCTGATGCGTGACGCATTGTTATACGCGTCACTGTATATTGCAAAATTCATACGTAATAGTCAACGCGTAATTTTTTTTTCTTCTCTTGAACTCTGCGCCTGGAAGGTATATAGTTAGGATAATTGCACGACTACGTCTTCTCTGCAGCTTCGCGTTAATTACTGCCAAGGTATACACGCTTTTCTCTTATTCCGGAGCTCGAGTCCCGCATTTTTTCTCTTTAATGATAACGACGATAAACGGTATACGAAATTGGATCGTAAATTTTGAGTACACATACATACAGGCTCAGGCGTTTATACGGTGTGTATGTATGCAGGGATAAAATATGTAGTCGAAAATTAAAAAGTCTGTTTTCGACGTGCGCGCGAGAAAGAGAGAATGAAGAGAATATATTACATTATAGCTATAGGAGAGGGAGACTTTCATTTCAAGTTCGCCGCGCGCTAAAGTAAATAAATTAGTCGAGTCTATGCCGCGGCAGCGCCGAGACTATACTTTCACTTTGCGAATGAAACGAGAATGATGCGATTATCTCTAGGAAGCCAAGCCTCGAGAGAAGATTTTTACAACAATCCTCTTTCACACTCGTCCACCGTCTACAGTATATAGGTTTTTTCGCGGAAGTGATGATGCGGCAATTCACACTTTCGCGCGCGAGAAATTCGTCGTGGGACGACGCGAGATTGAGCTATTTAAATGGATCTTGTTTTCACTTCCTATACGTCGAGTCGAGATTTATAGAATATGAGAAAAAGAATTGCGGCGCATTGCTTCACGTGGGTACGTAATCTTAAGTTGCTGTCCGGCGACGAGCTCATCAGTCAGTTCTCCGAATCAGTTAAATCAGCGTTAGTCATGATTCCGAGCAATATATATGTATAATAGTAGCGCTCGAAAACTGCACAGACGCTTATAATACACAGAAGAGGCGCTATCAAACGTCATGCAAACTTTCTAATATAGGTCGCTTGCGCTCCGCGCCGAGCGAGTTAAATCGCAGCTGACGTTTGTGCGCGCCTATACAGACTGTTGTTTATGAATGAAAACTGCTCTCAGACTGTGTATACGACGGACGGAATTCCACGAGAGAGCGTTAAAAAAACTAGTTCGTTTCAGATATAGTGCACTTCACGCGCCAGCGTTTTCAAGATTAAAATGAGAGATCGCTTTGAACTTCGAAGTTGAGTTTTTAGAGTTTTAGAAAACACTTTCTTTAATTTGCCTGCGCGAAATGATCGCGCGCCGTTTATACGAATCCAGATTTAGATATATATATACACGTGAAAGCGTCTAGCCTGGTTTTCATTCGAAACAACATCAGCGTTGCCAGGAGTCGTAAACCATATGGTAATGCCTCGGGAGCACGTTTCGCGCGAATAGTTTGCTGTTCCGTTTGTTATAGAGCTTCTATAAAAATAAAATCCAAAGATATAATATCTGTGCGCGCTATATCGGATTATAGATATAAGCTCTCCAAACACAGCTGATGCTCCAATACGCCACGTATTAGATACTACGCAGTAGTGTATTCCATATCATAAATATAATACGAAGTGAATATACGCTGCACACTTGCAAAATGATTAAACAATAATAATTCGGCAAGCTCAGCGTCGACACTCCACTCTCAAAGTGTCAATTATAACGCTGCAGCCAAAGTTACCGATCGCATCGACAAAGTTATAATATAGCATACAAGGGAGTTTCCCTTCGCCAGAAGATTTCACAAGTATCAACGATCAACGATAATAGCAATAATTAACAATAATCCTTCTCGGAGCAGCGTCATAACGCGCGTGGGAAAGACGACGAATTATATAGCGCGTCAAGCGAAACGGAGCGTGCAGAATATGCGTGCGTGTCACTGACCTTGAGTCGAACTTGGTACCGTCCTGAAGCGTACCGGTGTAGTGCATGGTCAGCTGGTCTCCTTTCTTCGACTTGACGTCGCACACCTCCGGCACATAGACCTTATCGACCTTGAGATCCTGGGCCCAGGCGTAGCAGCATAACGTCGCGAGCGCGATCAGCACGAATCTACTGGCGAACATGGCCATATTTTTCTTTCTTCTCTCGGTACAGAAAAAAATGAAAGAAGGGAAAAAATAAAAAAAAAAAAAAAATTAAAGGAAAAGCGTTGCTTTAGCGGCAAAGTCTTGGCGGGCTTTGCGCTATATCGAGCCGCACACGAGTGGTGTGAGAAGAGTATACTGTAAGAAAATAGACGGGAAAGGCGTGATGCGAGATAGAGTGTATGCGATCGGGAGAGCTAGGTGAACGAGGGCCTCTGCGTTGGCGGAGTGCCGGCGGACTACTGGCGGCTCGGTACCGCGCGCTTCGCCAGCCGAGCTCTGCCCTCCCTTTCTCCACTCTCCTCTTCATCCAGCAGAGAGGCCGTCATCCTCTGCGCCGCCGTGCGGACGAAGAGAGCGCTATGCGCACGCCACATTGCGCCGTCTCATTGGCCCCTCGCTCTGCGCTCTCTCGGAATATGTAGGTCTCTCCTCTCTTCTCTCTCGCTTCCTCTCTCGCATCGCGCGTATAGCACAGAGTGCGGAGTCACACATACCGCTACTGCTATATACCCGAGAGTATACGTGGCGGTGCGTCTCGTGTGCCTCTCCGTCTCCGGTTTGGTTCTTTTTTTTTCTTTACTTTTTTTTATGATCTCGAGCAGTGCTGTTCCTCTTTTGGGAGTCTTATTGGACCGATGATGGTGGCGAGTTTTTTTTTAGCTGACGAGGAAATTTTTGTTTACGAGTTATATCGAAGGAGATAGAGGAGACTCGCGTGTACGTGGCCGGTTACGCGATTTTCGGACGCTATATCTCTCTGTTTTTCAGATGTGGCCGTTGGATGCGTCTTTTAAACGGTCTTTTATCGAGTTCTTTTATTAGTGCGTTCGATCATTATGAACGTGATGCGCCTAATTTACATTTCTGGAATATTTATAGATTTCGAAATGTCGATTTCACTTTCGTTTTATCGGACTTTTTCGTTTTTGTATTAGTATACACTGTATAGGAATAAAGAAAAAAAATACTTCTGTAAGCAACTGCTTTAAAAATAAAATGAATTCACCTCTGCTTTCGAGATGAAGTATATTAATGCAATATGTACAAAATTTGTGCACGATTTTTTATAGATTTTTTTTAATGCAAAACATCACCATGTTAAATATTGGATTTTACCGCAGCTCGGTATATATTATTTTTATTTGAACGGAGCGACACAGAAGACTCACGTCGAAGTCTCTTTTTGCCGGTGCAGCTATCATATTGCTTTTAACTCTTTCACTCTCGTTTTACAGATGGCTGAAGATGCTAAGCGTGTATCAGTTTGGTTCGTGTAAAGTTTATACGTGGAGGGTATACGCGTGCAGTGATGCATTTGCCCGTGTGATTATACGTGTTCATGTGTGTGGAATGTCGTATGCGCGTATGAGCCTGTGATCCGAGCTATGATGAGTCTTCTGTTCTTAGCAAGTGTAATATCGATCATTATCCTGAGGAGTTATAGGAATAGACAATTCATTACATTTTATCGACGTTTTATGCAATAATGTTGTTTTATAATAGTCTTTTCATATGACACTTTAATTTGTTCAAATAAAATTTATTTTATACAATATTAAAAAAATTAATTTACTACTGATCATATGACATAAGTATATAAACATTTGCAATTTAAAAAAATTGTCGTCCACATAAAGTGCATAATATATACTCTTGTTTCAAGTACACACGGCCACTGTGTGATAATCCCACTCGAATAACAGGTAAATCAACAAGGATTCAAAGTAAATGAACTTCAATAAAGATAAGGCACATCGAAGAGATAGACTGACGCTGGAAAGGGAGACGTTAATTCAGTTTTATTAATCATACCTGGTCAGTTTTGCCTTAGTCTTTGTAGTGTGTTCTTTCAAGCAAGTGTCTCTCGGTAAAATACTTTTTTTTAATATCTTTCTTTTAGAGTAGCGTATTCCTGGGATGTATTCCGTTTTAGTATAAAAAGTTTACTTATACCTAATACATCGAATTCTTTGGCCAATCGCATCCACCTGCGGTTTCCACATCAACTTTGAATCCACGACAACGCCGAGATTAGTTACGGTATGTCAACAAACGCCCCCTCCTAAAAATTATCCCTTGTGACCTGCCTGTATTATTTATTAATCATCAGCGAATAATATCGAACAGACTTTGACAGTTGTCGAGGAGGATACGGAAAGATTATTAAACAGACAATAGGAAAAATAGCAGAAGGTGCTTTCTAAAGTATTTGAGTTCAATTTAAGTGTAAAATTGAGATATAAGAATGAACTCGGGTGACCAACAATAACAAAAAATGGATGACAAATGATGGTGGTGTGTAAAAAATAGCTTATAAGTATTGCAGAACAACAGTTTGTTGTGAACATATATTTACTTGCGTTAGCGCGATACTTGGCCAAGAGTTCGCGGAGTTTAGCATCTGAAGCTCGTACGCGAGGTCTCGGTGTTTCAAAATCTCATGGATCGTAACACAAACACCCGATGCTTATAAAGAGAATCAAGTTTTGTCCCTGTTAAGCTTCAACAAAGTTTCAGCCCTTTGTCTTGGAAGGCAGCATATAGCTGTCAATGTGCAGTACAAGTCACTCCTGAACTACAACATAGTTTCCTCAGCATGTACGTGCTTGTCGTCGCACTGTGCTAATCGTCGGTTAAGAGAGGCCTCTTGCTATTCTAGATTTGTATATTAAAAATAGCCTGATCTACAAATTTAAAAATATTTTGTATAAAACATTTAGATCCATACATTGACAATATAAATATATAGAGAGTACTAAAAGTAATCGTTCGGTTCTTCTTTAGTAGTTTTTCTCATTCAACTTCATTACTCTCATATGTATATAATTATATAATACATTATAAGCCTTTAAATTTTCTAGATTTTACTTTGGAAGATAATTTTGACGTCATATTTTTATCGCAATCCAAACTAAACTGTGGATTTTATTTTAAAACACTGTATACAGGCTTACTTTTTGATGCGCCCTCGATTATGCAAATCCCGCACGGATGTCGTGCTTGTGTTTTGGTGAGAGATCCTTGTTTTCTAAAGCTTTGCATATAAATCTTTTGCGTAGTACATACTTCAAAGGAGCTTATATGGAGCGCGCATATAAAAACGATTAAATAGTTTTATCGCATGCTTGTCTTTTATGAAGTGGTGTATTATGCAACGTGTATAGACTCAACTTTAGAGAAGCATGTACACTACTTATTAAAATGGTATCGTTCGAAAAATGTTCTAAACTATAGAGGATAACTTTTTATTAATTATTTTTTTTTCTTTTTTTTTTATTCACTTTACTTCTTTTTCCGCTGATCACAATCCCTCACAGACTTCTACGTACTCCTCTTCCCGAATGACTTATCTACCAAGTTCTTTAGTAGTGACGAAATCTTCCTCATTGTATACTCACCTACTAGGCGCACCCCTAGACTTCGCATTTTTCCAATACGATCATCTGAATTAAGTCTTCAATGATAAAACTTGGAGTTTCAAGTTCACCATCAAGTCTCATCCAAATCCATCTGTCGACCTTATTCTCTCTTGACGACAACACGAGGTCTCCATTTTCGAAACTCGTTGCAGCTTCCTCGTCTGTGACCATTTTTGATAAAAAGATAAATATCGTCGTAATGTGCTAAAAAATAAATACACGTTAATGGTGATACGATGTAATTCTGCCAATCCTCAGCAGCAGGAGAAATACAGTTGAGTGGACGCCCACTTTGGCAACAAGTATGTATCTCTTCCAGGGCTCCAATAATTCATTATAACATTTCCTAAATTGAACATAGTTGTAAACTTTTGTTAAAATCTGCTATTTAATTAACTTCAACGCAAAATTTTCCTTCACCTTCAATTTGTTTTACGACACTCAAAGTAAAAACTATTCTATTCATCATCACTATAACTAGCCAACGAAACAAAATTAATATCTTTGCATAGCAATGGCCTAGAAATTCGTCAACGATAATAATCCGCACCTAAATAATTCGCTGCCGTGCCGTTATTCAGATTACTCAGTACAATTACAGATTTCGGCCGTTGTTTCCATTGCACGCACAATCGAATATACGATAGTTTGCGCGCGTAAGCTCGTCGAGAGATATGCTGCTAAGTTTAAATGCGCAGTCGTATAGTTTGACGTTATGCGTTATATATTACGTCTCTCGGCAAAATATACATCGTACTCTGGTTGAGAAGAGAGAGGTCGGGCTTGGAATAATAATCACTGAATTAATATTTCGGAAGGTAGACTTGTAGGCAGAGTCATAAAGGGGACCGAGGAAAAGTGGAAAGAGATTTCACGGATGTTTGTGGTTCTTCAAGTTTTCTGCTTGTGCGGTGTAGTGCGGTAATGGTTTATGCATGATGATGAATCTGAGATAAATTTGTTGTATTGGCGCACCAATAATGGTTGGAGAAAAAAAATTAATTCGCTTTATCTTTGTGCCAAGGACAAAGGAATGAGCAAATAAGTTTTTTCAATACCTTAAAAAATTTATTAAAGCTTTTTGAGCAAAGAAAATTGCTTTTGAAATACGGATTATACGTATATTCGTGGAATAAAATTAACAAATTTTATACTCTTCTATAGCGTTACCGCGTACAGCACATATATATATATTATAAATACCAGTTTTGCCTCCACAAGCATGTAAAACGCGTGAATTCGCCTAATCGAACGAGGCGAACGTGACTAGCGGGATATGCCAAATCTCGAACCATCGGCAACAGAGCGTGTCGAAAAGGACGCAAATAAAAAAAAACACCAGATCTGCGTTTGCTTTTGCAAACACGCACGCAGGCGCAGAACAATGATTCGGAAATCGGCCAGGCCGACTGGCAAATGCCGTATACACACATACGGTGCAGTATAGGTTGTCGACGAAGACGTGATACGAATGCACTACGTAGGCAAACATAAGAGGAGACCGAAGGGATTGCAAACAATGTTTCGCTGCAAGCTAGTCGAGCGAACTCAACACGTCGACTTTACGCCGTTTTTTTTTTTTTGCTTGTTTAAAGAATCAATGAGATCTTAGATTCTGTGGATCTTCCGGAATAGCAGAGGCAGATAGTTATTTTTGCAAATGTCCAAGTTATTGTGTAGTTAAAAGGTCGAAACAATCTTGTATAGAAACTTTGAAGTTTTCTTTGAAGGAAACTCATATTTTAACTATATGAGCTAATTATTTACAGTAATAATAGTTTATAAAGGTATACACGGAAAGAGCACTTAAAAATAATGGCGTCAGCCACATAATTGTCCACATATAATTTTTCTAAAATGATACGAATCATTGTCAACGTGCTCAGAGAGATATAAATAAGCATAACTTTCTCTTCGTATGATTTTCACCTCTATATAACAAGGCAAAATTACGCTTTCCCTCGAAAATCCTCTAACGAATCTTCCAATTAAAACTAAATGAAAAAACAAACAAACTATCATCGACTGTAAATTTTCCTCGGCGTAACCAGCACTAAATACCAATTACACCTCGGGCAAACCAGAATTACACTCGTATACACAAGATCCAGCAAGCACCGTGCAAAATTACTCTATACTCCTTTTTTACCGATAGCTAATCAGTCCGACCCTCTGCTATATCAGAGACGAGTTATACTACTCCAGTGAGAGAGAGAGAGAGAACTAAATCTCGTATATACGTAGTAGCCTCTCGTGTCTAATCCGCGCGAGTGCAGCATTGGCTGCAGTCCGGCTGTAGCGGAAGTTGGAAGCTGCAAGGATCGCCGCGCGTCAAATGGCTTGAACGTAACGAGAGAGTCGAAAGCCCCAACCCTGTCGATTAGGCGTGCTTAGGAGCTTCCAACGTGGAAAGCTGAAAGCGCTTCGAATTTCGTTCTCGCTCTCTCTCTCTCTCTCTCTTCCACGAGTGCAAGCCTGATGCTATACTAAAGTAGCTGAAGCGCCCACCGTCGGCTGATCTCTTGATCGTTTCGTTTCTTTCTACCGAAAAAGTGTTTTACGAAGTTACGGAACGTGGAATTCCGGAGTAGCTGCTTTCCGAGGTAGCGGATCAAGGTATAGCGAGTTTAAACATTCAAAAGAGTAAACTCGGTTTGAATAAATATCGATTTTTTTTTCTCGAGAATTTAATTTCGACCGCGCGTTTCCTTACTCAAATATATGACTAGCTGCGTACACAAACGTATTGCAGCCGCCAAAATATACGGAGCCGTGATCCGTGCATCTATATACGCCGCAAAAAAAAAGTTGGCTTCGAAAAATCCAATTTCACCCCATTCATAATAACTATACGTTACCCACAAGTGCACGTATTTTGGTTTTATATACAGTTGTTGTAACAATGTTTTTATACATTATATACATACATGATCATAATATTATATCCATGAGTGCGGAAATCTATTATACCGTTTAAATGTGCACCACCGTAAGCGAATCGAAAGTGGGAGCAAAGATACGTATACGCGTTCGACAAATATATCGACGAGCTGATGCTCTTATCCAGATTCATCGCTGCGCACTCCTACATATATATTTCGAAGCAAGTGTATATACGTGTATCTGTATATATCTATATCCGTATTACAAGCCGCAGCTGACGCTGCGAGGAAGAACCAGACAACGGGGAAAGCAAGCTCTCTCACCGGCGGGAAATCGATTTCGATCGGCTAATATTGACAGTTAATTTTACGCGAGCCACCTGCCAGTAACGAAGTTGGCGGTCGCGGCTGCGAATCTCGTTCGTTATTCATATAATACCTGCGCTTTCCGTCTACTCGGCCCGCATGCGCGTACACGCAATCTGCACGCACGCTGGCCAGTGCAAAGTGCAACGCTGCTATAATGGCGAGTATTCGATTACGCGGTATTGTATTATATACGCGCGCGCGCTCACGGATGAATAGGGCGGGTCACGCGAGGTTATCCGCGAAAGCTGGGCAGTCTTTGCTGAGATTTTAATGTATATCCATAGTATGGAATAAAGTCATAAGTATGAATTCGGGTCGGGTGTACTTGAAAAATTTATAAATTACTTTAATGCGCATACTTTTTATTAATGAATCAAATTTCGTACCCCAATATATAGCAGACAAAAAACAAATTATTATTTGATGCTTATTAATATAAATATAATAAAAACTAAATTACGATAAGCCACGTTATATTAGTTGGCCAATGCAAACAAATTCATTTTCATTTTTGGATTTGTTGATCTTGATCGAAAAGCTATTAGTACCATTTTTTGCTTGAAACGTTGCCTCTTCGATGAGATTCGTTCCCCGCATTTACATTATACAAGTTGGACTATATATTGAGTATGTAGAGGACCCTTCATTTGTTTATAACCTAAGTTATTCGAGTTGAAGAAGTGAACCACGTGTATGTTTTCATGCGCATAATCGATTGCTATCAAGTCGATTAAATAATCGAAATAGAAGAAAAATAAAACTTAAAATAAGAGTAATGTATAGACAACTTTCACCATAACGATAATTAAATCCGAAAAGTGACGCGTGCACCTAACTCATTATCTCACGGAAGGAAGCGCGGCGACGAGAGTATATTATAGTGGCGACGAACTTGAGAAGATCGTTTCCTATTCAACAAACTTCTTCTGTCTAAGGGTAAGAGCATGAGCGCGTGATTCCTTACAGCTCTTTCACTTTTGCGTATTCAAACAGTCTCCTCTCATATACCTGTCGCGCGCAGGATCGCGAGCTTTTTGGCATTAAATTCGCATGATTATTCATGTTAAGCCAAAGGATTGAGAGTTGTTTAAGAAAAATTACGTGCCGAGACTCATTATGTAAAGAACAAAACTTACTCTAGCCGCTATAATATGTATTAAGTTAGTTGTAGCTGATAAGACTCCGAGGTAGCGGTTAAGGGTTACGAATAATGTATAAACGCAGCAACAAAATGTGCACTTGTGCCGTAAATTTTACTTTAAAAAATCGTATTTTTTTATTTTTATTAATAATTTTATTAGTAATTAATATTATAATAATTATTAGCCTTTTCTTTTTTGTGAGAAATCAAGTTTAAAACACTAGTAGAGTAACAGTTAACATTAATTAGCAAACATTCAATTACTATAGGGCTGCGCAACAAATTTGCGTAAATTATTATCGAAGTAGAAATCATAACGCTCGTTAAGCTGAAATTCGTAAATAAGTGAAATGAAGAACAACTTTGCATAATTTAATTATAGTAACTGCGTTTTATACAAAATTATAAATTTACACATTATCTATATAATTCATGCTGAATTGTTAGCATCGGGCAGAAATTAATTAAAAGTCTATATTTATACAATATCCGATAATTATAAGTTTATCTTTTCCCATTATACATATATTTTCTAATGAATTAGTTTGTGCTAAATGTGCGTGAGAAAGTGCAGAAGATGTGTGCCTTAATTGTATGAAGAGATAGTCGCATGTTTTTATTTGTAGCGGCATTATGGAGGTGATTAAGAAGCTAGATACAAACGGAAACAAGGAAGTTGTTGCACTGTTGGTACACTGTCGACTCTTCCGATCCTCACGAGTTTGCGAGAGTATAGAATTGAGAAAGCGGAAGTGTTTTGAATTAAAAAATCTTCTGTTATTATACGATAAAATAACCTTGATAAAGTAATATGCAAAATTCTGAATTTAAACTATAAGCCATTCTTTGTATAACTTATTATATGGCTTTAGTATAAAAAAAAATCTGTAAACTTTTCTTCTCCGCGCAATAATCATAATTCTAGCGATATAATGAGTGATGCAAAAGCAGTCATAATATATGCTCAAGCGAAAAATTCTCGTGGCCGGATCTTGTCGCGCTCATCAATAACGTCCAATTATAGTCTGATGGCAAAACATTGAACGCATACATATAAACATATATACACACACGCACAAAATATCTAGATGCGTAAACACTCGAGGGTCACGCGAATACACTTGCGCTGCGCGTCTACTAGAAAGTTACATCGCGGAACAACTTTCACTGCTGCGATCGAGACCTTGTCGGTTGGCTGCTGTGCGAAAAAGGCTTCCCTCGCGGTCGAGCTCAACTTTTTTCACCGACGTCTCTTGCTCATCGCTCAGGGAAAGTCTACACGTGGCCTGGCGATTAATTTTTTTCATGCTCCTGTTTGCTTACGAGAGCGCTGCAGCTTTGGCTTTGTTTGTTGTTTCGATGACGCATTTGATCGTGCGTTTGCATGTAGCTATATACTCGAATGAATGATGAATCATTAGAATTTCAAAACTTTCTTTATACTTTCTTCTTGTATTCTATAAGGATTTGTTTTCAATTACACGTGGATCTATAATTCGGATTGAAATATTTGCAACGAACTTCACTATTTCACCTTCTTTAATCGCCGTTAAATATTGATAATTCATGCTTCATGATCACCTGTGGTGAAACAAAGAGGCCAGAGTACAGGTCTTAGATGAACCAATCGTTGCCCAAAGCTCAGACCCTATATCCGGCGATTAACGAGTTTCCGATCGACAAAGATGAAAGGCGAGGGTGAGTAATAGCCTAAATTAAACTCTCTACTCTCAGCCGAGCTCTTGGTTGCGCGCATAGCTCGCTCCGACGAAAGTGGAATTCGCTTAACGCAAAACTATTTCCAAAGTGCTCGCTTTTCGAAGCTGATGGCTGCTTCAAAAAGTTTCTCGGTGTTCAACCTGTGTATATGTCTATGTACGTCTAGAGGCAGGAGAAAAAACTTTTACTTCTATACACACACACACGCGCTCAAAGCTGGAAAAAAATTACACTCTCTGTGTCGACAAAATTCACGGAGTCTTTCAGCTTGAGCTTGGGTGGAAAAATTTTTGCATTAAAAGCATTAGGCTCTATTGAATCATATAGTACACACGTGAAGGTGGATGAAACGATGCGGTATTTCAAGAGGGACCGCTCGCCAAGATTGGCTGTATTTACGTCAAGTCGATTTAAAACTTTTGAAACTTGCGACGTTGCTTTTGCATGACTTTTACATATGGAAAATCAGCTTCTTCGAGCAAACACTCTGAATACGCAATTGCCGCAACTAGACTTGAAATACTTTTTTTGCTTCTATACGCTTTGAATATATAGCTGCAATGCGCTCTCGCGCTTTCGAAAATCGTGCGTCGAATCAGTTACATCCGCATCATGATGGCGTTAATCGCTGAGCTCTCACAACTGATCTTTCCGACATTACGGTCTTAGCCTATAGCCTGGCATCGCTTTGTGAATGTTTGCGTTATATTTCTCCGAAGAAGAGGAAGCTCATAAGTGAGAGCTGATGGCGTCGCGGATGCATCGTGTGCGCGTCGCGTCGGAGAAAGTGCACCGCGCGACTCTCGATTTCCGTATCATGAAGCTGCATGCACAGCTATCACGCGTGATGTTCGCTATGCGACGCATTTGGTTATTCTGCGTGCGGCTTCCTCTTTTGATTTGCTTATTACGATTTATTTCGCGTTCGATAGAGCAAGTCTATAAATGGATTTGCTGAAGTTTTATCGGATGAATTTTAAAAAGTCTTGGAATATAATACAGTCAGCGATATTTACATACGCACACGCACAAGTTCAATGAAAAGAATTTGATGGACCATTATTTAATTGCATCCAAGAGATTTAGAGAGAGTTGATTTGGGCCATGCTTGCGAGCAATGCAGTTTTTATATAGATCGATATAAATCCAGAAATTCTAACGAAAAGAATTGCACTTATAAAAAGTTTACATTAGAACTATATAATTTTTTTATGTCAATACTTTAGATGCTGACGTATGTATTATAAGATGATTTTCTATGATTCAATGTAACATTCTAAGCTTAATCGTAAGTTGTATAGTATTTTGATAAAAAGAATTTGCAAATATATTGTTATTATATGAGTATCTTGAAAAACAGTGTAACTTCTCGAATGCGTCTATACTGTTTGGAAAATTCTATGTAATCGTATTTTTAAAGTTGATATTATTTTATTAGACAAGCATCATTAGTAACTAACACTTTAAATTTTTTAATGAATTGAATTGTCGCCAAAACGATATAGAAATTTGAATATACTATGCAAATTTATAAGCCGTATATATCAATTGAAGATTGAGCATATGGAAATTCAGTTCTTAAATAATGTATTTCGTCTTTAATAAAGTTGATATCATCAATTGGTCCAGACGAAACCATTCATCAATGCTAATCAAATGCAGTCAACGACTTTTGACATAAAAAAAGTCATCCAATTATGAGTTAGCCTTATAGCATCGGCATTAATTAGTTCGACACGATGGAAATCTCTGTCGAGGCGACACACTACAGCGTCGCTGTATAGCTTTTTTGGCCCTTTCACTGCGCCGATGACGTGAGGACGGGGGGGGGGGTCGTACTTTTTTTACACACATTGATAAGAGATAGCCTAATTAGCAGCTTTTGAGAGCGTCAGATTTTTCTTTCTGAAGCTACAAGCGCATATAGGCACTTTTTTCTACATAGAAAATGCACAGCTTTCAAAATGCAGCTTTTCAAATAGGAGTAACAATGAAACGACACAACTTATTTATCAAATTAAACTGATAAATTATATAATTATATAAAACAGGAAGAAATCAGCACAGCTATATTATCAAGACGAAAAGGTGAATTTTAGGAATTGCCGTAATAATTTGCACAGCCGCGAGACTTTAATTACGACCCAGCCGAAGGCTCGCGGGGTTGTCGAGCGGCAGTGCAGCAGTACCTACGTATAGAAGGGTGCCGGAGGCGGTGGTGGCAGCGGCAGTTCGGTATCGACTTTCAATAACGTTAGGTTATGACTTCTCATAATCTGGCCGCTATATCGCGATTTATCGGTGCCGGGTAAAATCGTTTTACACTCCAATATGCCTCGCGGCTGCATTCCCGCATTGTATTATTCATTTTTTAACGAAATACTCAAGTGCACGCAGTTCGACTCATTCATTTTTTTCTCGTACCTGTGCGTGAGCTCGTTGTCGTCTCCTTTCTCCTTTTTCGTCGTTAACGATTCGAGCTTTTTCGGGGTAGCATTGGCTTTGAAATGTTGCACGAAAAATAGAGACTCGATGTACCGACAGATTTTTACAAGCTGTACACTGAAAATTTTTCTCGTTGGCAGTTAAAAAAGAAGTTTACAACAGTTTACTTTTAATTATGTAGACTGGTCCAATTAAAAGCTTGCGCGTACCAGAGCATCGGCGTCTATTTTTTAATTGCGCGAATTTCATGTCCAAACGTGCTTTGGTGACTCGTTATAAAGAAGAAAAAGTAACGAGGAAAAATGTGATATAAAGAATTGTCTCTATATGATATCGCTTGGACTTTTTACTCCCGTATAGTTGAACATAGGAAACCCATTTTTTTGGTTTTCGATTTTGTTCTCAGAAAAAAAAATCGTTTCAATCACTTATAATTTTGATGGTATATAGCTTTTCAATTTTTTGGTTCGAGAATCTAGCTACTTAATTATGCTCTTCAAATACAATTTGATAGACTGGATAGACATCAAATATAAAAATATAACGGTATACATTTTGACGAAAAGTAAACAAAATGATACAGTTACCTTATGTAAGATGAGTATACAAAAGTCCCAAAACTTCTCGATTACTAACAGGTCCACTTGTAGGTCACAAATTTCGATTCAGATACAGCTCAAAAAAATTTAACATCGAAGAAAGTAGCTTCTCGGTTTTTTTTTCGAAGCGGCTGATTCACCGTTTTTATTATCTCGTATTCGCGCACGTGAGATGACGTTGTCTCGAATATCTCTGTATTCTACATTCAAGAACCGGAAATTATTTGGGTCAGTTTCGGTGTATTGTGGTGTATAATAATACAGGCCAAAATTTCGCTTGCTGACCGACTAATCGTGAAACCCAATCCGGTCCGCTCGTAGGCTATTATTTTGGGGAAATAATACGAAATTAATGGTCGAAAGCCGCTGGGGGTTTTATGTTTCTCGGTCAAGTACCGTATTTCGGCGTCATCAGCCACTTTTATAACATATTGACTTTTAACTTGATTTTAGTAGCGGTATGTACATAGGTTGCATAATTATTTGATATAAATGTTATGATCATTCTGAATTTTCTAAAATTCTATAAAATTTGAAGTTATAGTTGCAATACTGTTAGTTTTTTTGTCATTTAGAGTCCAAATGGAGTTTTTTTAAAAAATATCTATGTGGACATCCATATTGATTGCGAAAATGATATTAAGACTGTCCCGACAAATACCATTTTGTACCGATTATATTTCTTGCTATACTAAATACTACAAATATATGAATAATCAAAAACGAAAAATGATCAATCGTCAAAGACTTAGAAATTGCGCGTCACGCTGTGACACCTACAGTCTCATGAGAATCGGGCGAGCACGTCAACAGAGTTTAATTTTTTTTCTCGATTTTACCGAAGAGTATAAAAATGTATGATTTTTCTATTTCTTCTAAATTTAGAATAAATAAATTATATGCTTAAACGTTAATTTCGTCCTTAATACTTGAGTTGAAAAATGCAAGTTTCGAAAATAAAATTTAAATTATTTGCCAAAAGTATAAACTTTGCCTCATGACTGACGCGCGCATGGGTATGAGAGGACAGACGCGTCGAAACTTGCAAATAAATTAACCTAATACTGGCTTGTCCCCGGCTTGCCGCTCTACTTCTATGTCCCGTTCTCTCTTTATCTATACATTCTCTATACGTGCAGTTTTGTATAGTTTCGGGAGTTCAGAATGTAAAAGGCTTAATCTACACTGCAGAACAATGGTAATAAATATATTATAAAATTACGCACAACTTACATATTCTATTTATTTAATATAATAAAATCAGCATTATTATGGCAAGTCGCGATTTTATTCAAAGTGAGATCTTCAATAAAAATGCTAATAGCAAACAAAAAAATATTTTGATTCCTACAAAACTGCATACTCGTCACACTCTGCGATTTCGATTATTTTCGCAGCTTTCATTTTTTCCCATCCTCATCATCCTTGGCGTTTTTTTCGCAAACTTTTCATCCATGTCGAGGGGCATACGCGCGGGAAGAATCGCGACTCTAGCGGTGCGGCACACTTGAACGCTACCGTTGCTTCGTTTAACGCCATCGTCGTCCTTTTTCAGCCTGCTTTTATATCTGTTCTGAAAAGAAACTCCGGCTTGTAGGAGGCAGCAGCGGTGGCGGCAGGAAGGTCTATGGCGCGACGATTGCAGCAGCGCGCGTGCGGGCTCTCGTCTCTTTTATTTTTCCGTAGCTTCGCAGCCGCGCGCTTCTTCGTTTTCTTATTCTTCCTTCTTTCTTTTCATTTCTAAAAGTCGTTCTTTTATGTGCCCTCGCATCGTAAAAATTGTGTGACTGCAGCCCGCGGAATAATTCGCGAAAGTCAGGGGGGTGGTTTACGACTACTTGTAGGAACTGCACTTGGGCGTGGACAATTTTTTCTTTTACTTCATGGAGTCGTACATATATAGCCAATCTCAATTTTTTCCGTAACTTACAACCTGATGAAAGCTGTAAACGTCATCATGCGGCAAGAAGAATAATTTTATTAATATTTTATTAATTACTTTATATCCATAATCATGATTCATTTAATTATGGTTTTGCGTCGATCTCTTTTGTACTAGGTGATCAATAATGGTCGACCTAATGCATATCAGACATTCGCTCTTATGTCAGGGATTGAGCATGGCTGATGAAGTGCTGTGCATGTTTACTGCCCGTCCGACGCGGTCAACAGTAATGGCATTAGTACCTCAATTTCGAGAGTATAATCATAATATTCCCTCCAGCGGACTTTCTATATAAAATCACGACACTGAACTGCATTATCAATTTTATATGCACTTATCCAAATTAAAAGTAAACTTTATATATACAAGCAAAAATCGATCATCGAAGCACTTCAATCCATCCACACGCTGTTTTGAAATTCACATATAGAGGTAAAATTTTGCAAAAATAATTCGTGTTGTTTAATTTTTCCATTAAAGCTGTTTATGCGGCTTATCATCATTACGGTATCTGTACTCATCATAGCTTCTCACATCTCTCTCCTTTCCTCGATACACACCCCTCTTCCCGCTCATTTTACATGAGCCCGCAAAATTAAGCCCGAAATCCCCTCGCGGTCATTCGCGATCCTGTATAGCTGTGGCAAGGAACGAAAGGGAGTCGCGTGTTCACGAGGGCGATGCCAACGAGGCCGTACCGCTACATTAACGGCTCCTGCATGCTCCCTTTCCTTTAGTACACTTCCGCGTGGAGCTCCTGAAATCCCCGCGGGCTTTCAGTCTCGGGTGCCGATCTCTCGAGTCGAGGCCGAGAAACCTTAAGCGTGTTGGATTTTGTGCGCGAATTTAAGCGCGCAGAGCTGCTCTATATTTCGGAACGTATTATTATGTGTATAG